>BLKR01011107.1:0-38637 GCA_011170035.1 Teleogryllus occipitalis
CTCATAATGAAACATTTCTCATTTAATTATCAACTCGTCCCTGACAATAACAAAATATAGTTCTTGCGAAAATAAAAAGTAGCATAATCTCCTATTTACAACTAATATTTATCACAAAAAAACACAAATTATTACCTAATGTTCTGAAGAATCTGGTATTCACTTCTTTGATATTTACATCACCCCCTTTTCTACTACATTTTCTAGCATTTGAGGCAAATAATTCGCTCTCTCTCGTTTAATCTTTTTCAGAAAGTGTTTCAAATCTCAGAAACCGTCTCCGTTCTGTACTCATCACTTGAAGCAGCTGCTGCGAACTCCTTTACAGAGGCGCCGCAGTGGATGGTAGCGCCCTTGGAGGCAGTCAATGGTAACCACCCGGCACCATCACAGTCACCAAGCAGCCGAAATCGAAATCTCGAATCAGAAACCAAAACCGACGCCGCACAGTGGTCTGAGCAGGGCCAAAACCCGCGCAAAGGCACCAAATTTAAATTTTTGAAAAACTATTGTTTCGTGATAAATATCAATTCTACATACTTCAAATTACTAGAAATCAAGAAAAATAATATTTTTATCAATAGATACAGCCATACAATACCAACAAAGTCAAGTGTTTCAGCCGAGGAAACATTCAGGCAGACAAGCAGTGAAAATACACCTATCTTTCATTGTTTATAACTTTTTCCTCATCAACTTTTCAACTTCCTGAAATTATAATCGCTTTAATATACCCTTCTAAATGTATTAATCTTTTGCAGTGTCAAATATTTTTATTTTTCATTTACTTAAGCCTTACGTAATTAAGGTGTGCAAAAACTGCTTATTATTTTAACTAAGTAAATTTTCACAAACAATTACAAAGAGAAACATGAAAAAACATACGTACAAAATGAATATATCTGTTTAAGGAAACATTACTGAACATTTTTCAGTTAATATTGGCCACCCCGGTCTGCCCCTCTCAAAATAATGACAATTTAAAGTTTACATTACGTATTTGGAAAGAGCATCATTACCTCTCGACATAATACCCAAACCGTTTACTTCTTGAAAATGTATTATCTTCTCAACTTTCAGATTTACATTAATTACATAACATTTTCAACATCTTTTCCAAAATATTTCTTCTTTCAACTTGCCAAATTTCTTTGTTTTTCAATAAATTTAAGCAAATGAAATTGCGATCTGAAGAACTGAAACATGCAATAAGTAAATGGATTTTGGCGGGCAACAATATTAAAATATCTAAACAAATCTCGGTGAAATTAATGTATGTTATTAAGTAAACATTTGTAAATAGTGTTTCGGTGACAACAATCGACTTGGCTTACCTATTTCAAAATGGCGCCCATTTAAAGTTGGCATCACGAGGTTGAAAAACAAGCGTGATTTTCATTAAGTGATCTTTGACGGGCAATTACACAAAAACAACTAAAAACATTTCTTTAAAATTAATAACTATTATTAATTGGTCATTTGATGATATTTTTTCGTTAACAACAACCGCCTCGACCAGCCTGTTTTAAAATAGCGACCGTTTAAAGTTTACATGATAGTTAAGTAATATGATATTTTAGTTGATAGAAAGTGCCCTTCTCATGACTAAGTGATGTTTGACGGATAATTACAATAAAACAACTAAAAATCTTATCTTAAATTAATAACTATTATTAATTGGACATTTTTTGAGGTTACAATACTCCTCTCGGCCTGCTTCTTTTAAAATGGCGATCGTTTAATGTTTACATGATGAGGTTTGCAAGAAAGCGCTTTACCAAAAGTAAGTGATCTTTGACGGGCAATTACACAAAAACAATTAAAAACACTTCCATGAAACTAACAAATGTTATTAAGTGGACATTTTGTAATATTTTTTTCGTTAATAACAGGTCGCCTCGGCCTCATTTTTTTAAAATGGTGAAAGTTTGAACGTTTTTCTTGACGAGCTTTGAAAGAAAGTGGCATTTCTATTAACTAAGTGATCATTGACCAGCAATTATAAAAAAACATAGAAACATCTTCGTAAAATTAATATATGATATTAAGTGAACAATTGCAAATATTTTTTCGTTGATCCGAATTGCCTCTCTCTGTGGGCGCGCAATCAGCAGTCGAAGCGTCAGCAGGTGGATGTCATTTCAGAGGTGGCGCGCAGCATGCAATGATTCGGACAGGAAATGACCTCTGGCATATGCGTTATCGCAACTGCTACAAATTAGACTCAAGTGACTTGAAGATAACGGTCTCACAGGAAGCCAAGTCAGGTGGCCAGGACTCTGGCATTTCCATATCACGATACACATCACATTGTGGCTTTTGGTCCAAAGCGTCCATGCGCCACCTCTGGCAGGATAGGTAACAGAATAGTGAAATAATATAAAATGATGAATTATTTTTTGACAATAAAACTTGCAAACGAGTAGTACACATGTTACAGTGCAATGCACTACTACTATTACATACAATTTATTTCTTTTACTACTTAACGAAAAGTTTTACTGTTTTTCTACTTTTAAAAACTATTCTTAAAACTGTATAAACACTATCTCGGCCTAGTTCTTAACTCATTTTCTCTTGCGTCATAGATTAAATGCTCATAATAACCTTTTCGTTACTTCTGGAGAAATAAATGAAGCTTTTATTCATCTACAATAATGTCTGATAAAGATTAGTACTTTTTCGACATAAATAAATAAATAAAAAAATATGAATTATGAGGAGCATTATTATTTTACACTTAGAACATGTTTCAATAGATTTATACTTAAAAACCGTTTTAAATACACTAAATAAATAGTTATTTAACTTAACATCCTGTGCGTGCGTTTCAGTCCCGTGCGCCGTGAATCACGAACTCGCTCGTGATTCTGGGAGCTCCTCTGAACTCGGAATAGAGTTGTGCCGTAGACTGCAATTTTACGCCTACACAAGTTTGACAATCTAGAGTTAGACAATCTACGTTTTTCGATTACATCATTATTTCCAGAACCATAAATCTCGGATGATTTAGTGGCACGACTCCTCTCGCGTCGTGCCGTGCCGGTCCCTCCGGCCACCCAGAGCAGACGTCCTGCACTGCGGAACGCCCCCGCCCAGCCATCACCTTCGGCTGCCATTGCAAGAGGCGCGGCCCCAGATGTAGGGCTGGCTAAAGAACATCGATGGTTTTAAAACATCTATGTTTTCCACCAGAAACATCAATATTTTTCTTTCCCTCACATCGATATTTTGTTGCAAAAACATTGATGTTTTTTAAATATTTTTATTGTTTTAATAATGAGGTTTAGGCACGTTGCAGAGTAGCAGCAAGCCACAGCAATATGGTTGTTTTGCGTCAGTCTCTTTATCACGCTGCACATACGCCTGTGCAATATGAGGGAATGTTAGGTACTTCGTTGGTGTATAAATGAAAGTGACTAAACAGTTAAGTAGCGAAACACGATGTTCTTTATTGTTCCGCCCGCTCCGCCGCCCGCTCCGCCGCCCGCTCCGCCGCCCGCTCCGCCGCCCGCTCCGCCGCCCGCTCCGCCGCCCGCTCCGCCGCCCGCTCCGCCGCCCGCTCCGCCGCCCGCTCCGCCGCCCGCTCCGCCGCCCGCTCCGCCGCCCGCTCCGCCGCCCGCTCCGCCCCCCGCTCCGCCGCCCGCTCCGCCGCCCGCTCCGCCGCCCGCTCCGCCGCCCGCTCCGCCGCCCGCTCCGCCGCCCGCTCCGCCGCCCGCTCCGCCGCCCGCTCCGCCGCCCGCTCCGCCGCCCGCTCCGCCGCCCGCTCCGCCGCCCGCTCCGCCGCCCGCTCCGCCGCCCGCTCCGCCGCCCGCTCCGCCGCCCGCTCCCGCCGCCCGCTCCGCCGCCCGCTCCGCCGCCCGCTCCGCCGCCCGCTCCGCCGCCCGCTCCGCCGCCCGCTCCGCCGCCCGCTCCGCCGCCCGCTCCGCCGCCCGCTCCGCCGCCCGCTCCGCCGCCCGCTCCGCCGCCCGCTCCGCCGCCCGCTCCGCCGCCCGCTCCGCCGCCCGCTCCGCCGCCCGCTCCGCCGCCCGCTCCGCCGCCCGCTCCGCCGCCCGCTCCGCCGCCCGCTCCGCCGCCCGCTCCGCCGCCCGCTCCGCCGCCCGCTCCGCCGCCCGCTCCGCCGCCCGCTCCGCCGCCCGCCCCGCCGCCCGCTCCGCCGCCCGCTCCGCCGCCCGCTCCGCCGCCCGCTCCGCCGCCCGCTCCGCCGCCCGCTCCGCCGCCCGCTCCGCCGCCCGCTCCGCCGCCCGCTCCGCCGCCCGCTCCGCCGCCCGCTCCGCCGCCCGCTCCGCCGCCCGCTCCGCCGCCCGCTCCGTTGCCCGCTCCGCCGCCCGCTCCGACGCCCGCTCCGCCGACCGCTCCGCCGACCGCTCCGCCTGAAAGTTCCCGAAGTTGAATAAAGTTCTAAGATAATACATTTTTAAGAATTTCCACCTTCCTAAAATTATGTCATCAACCTGGGAGTGCTCGTAATAGATATGTGAGATCCAAGCAACAGGAAATTTTATGTTCCTGAATTATTGCGATGTATTGGCCGTCTGATATTTCATGCATAGTTTCATTGTAGTTTCCTGAGATCGCCTGGCCTTTTATTTTTATCCTTTTGCTGAATCATTTCCTGTGAGCATTTGAAACTTGATCTCTGCGCTACGTGATATCCGTATTGTACATTGTGTTCAATGCACTAGTGCATTGTGAGCTTCTTGCTTGGACGTAAGTATCATTGTATTATTTTCAACCGTGTCTATGACAAATACCTGCTCAGAAAATATAATAATTTCCCTTTTTGTGAAAAAGTAGAAAATATATTTGTTCAGAACATCCCAAGATAATTAGTGAAAATTGAATTAAATATTATTGAATAGGTTAATAAGATTTTAATGATTTTTGCGTGTACGTCAGACAAGAATTCTGCAGTATAAAATTCATTAACAATGGCATTGAAGTGAGTCCACCTATTGCGGGCACTCCCGGGTTAAAAACAGAAGTCTGTTCACAGGTAGAGGTGGCTCGATGAATCAACTGATGCCACTGCAGTACCACTGACCGGGGAGGTTCTAGGTTCGAGTCCCAACGGTGATAGAATTTTCGACACAAGTTTGTCAGTTAGGCCGAATTCAGTCGCTGACGGGAGGAAAATTCTAGCGGCCGACTGCTTTGATTGGTAGTTTTCCGTGGTTTCTCCTATCAACATCAGGCGAATACCAGAGCTGTACCTTAACAAACGGGCCACGGACCGCGCGGAATCTTTCCTTCCTCTTCCTTATCCTATCCTCACCCCTTATACACACACCTACTCTAACATACACTACACCACCACACTTGCCGGGAGACAGGTCGGGAGCTTAGCGCTTGTCCCGGCTGCTGTGGAGACCTAATGGTGGGAGATACATGGTTGGGGGAAAACCGCTAACCGAAGGTATGTTGACGCCGGATCTCGCCATTCAGCTGGGAAAGAACACCGCCACATCCAGAGAAAAACATGCACAACACTTACGGGACTAATGACTCTAGTAATTGACGCGCCTGGTATCACTAACAATCAATGAATCATCAGTTCTTACCTTCTGACGTTAACAATGTTGAAGATAAATTTTTGTGAATTTGCTACTCCGTATTCACTACGTGTTGATTCAGGTTCTACAGATTTACAATTTGAATTCATTGATTGTGTTAACAGCTAAAATATCGATTCTACTGTGCAAAATATTTATTGATTTTTTTTATAAAAATTGCTTTTCAGATTTGCTCATATCCTATGCAATTATGTGTAGATGTACTAAGTCCTTTTACGTTTGCAAGTAGCGCTTTTAAATTTGAAATAACGGCAGACCTCCCCATTACTCAAATTGCTCATCAAATTATTGATAAATAATGAGAATAAAATTAAAATGTTTATACATTAATTTTATTTTGATTAATTACGTCTTCACCGATGTTCAATTTAATTAGAGTATATATTTTAGCGCAATTTAAATAATAACTATACATTTTTGATTATGTATATGTTATAAATTAACTACAATATTCATCTTAAATGAGTTTGGTGTAAAAAGTGTTTCTACTGTTTTGTCATCCTCTTGTCACGCTGTCCGCGGTGTTTTCGTTCTCAAATTACCATTAGGCAGGTGCTTCATGTGGCCGTGCCAGTGGGGCAAAGGCATGTCTCCCTGAACATAAAAATCAGCAACCCGGCATGTGATAGATTTGATATCGTTGTGGCAACGCTTTCACAGAATTGTTTTTGTATATAAATTGAAAATCTCAATAACTGGTTTCCTGGATGCAATTCTTTACCAGTTTCACTGTTGTTCGTCGATAATACATGATATACTTTATTTATAATTACCTAAATTGATATAACTATAAGTGATGGGAATATGACCTGATCTCAACAAGTCTTCCTTATCTCCCGTGGATAATAAATAAAAGTTGAATCCAGGCCTGCGAACACCTCTAGTTGGAAAAATTTGAATTAATCTGACTCTAAAATGACAAATGCTTGCATAAATTACTATGTATTAAAACCATGTAAGGTAATTTAAACACAAACACAAATAGTACTTCATATTTATATACTCAATTCATATTCAGATAATTGAAGAAGTGACATCTGCAATCTATATTGGGATACTTCTCCTTCAAACAGGTAACTTTTAGGGAAATGGAATTTCAAAACAATATCTTTCCATATATAAACTTTATTGAATTCTTCCAAAAACTACATAATGCTTATACAAACACAGGAACTATTGAAATTATTTTTTAAGACTGTATGAACCAAAGTTTTAATATTAGATTTTCATTTGTACTCATTTCAAATATGTTAATAGAAAATAAAATTCAAGGTATGTTTTAAATACAAAACATTTTTTGTTCAAATAAAATTGCAGAGCTGTAACATTCAGAGTGTGACTTCCTAAGTGTTTGCGAGTACCAATGTGAATAATCTGAAACTTACACTCACATTTCTTTACGGAGAACAAACAAAATCAAACAAAATGAACTCGTCTACAAATACTACATAATACAAGGATATAAAGGCAAAATCTATGCCAAAAAACTGAAAAACACTAACAAAACAAGCCCTAATGGCAAAAACTACTCTTTTTTAGATCCACTCATTTCTCTATTGAAAATCTTTTTTTTTTTCATTCAACTCTTCCACCTCCCCTCAATTATTCCCTCAGAGCAATTTTACATTGCAAGTTCTTTGGTCTGATTTGCCTTGATTACACTCTGAATTAAAACCTTTTTCAGAATTTCATTCATTTGGCGAATGCAGAGAGGCAGGTCGTTTAAACGGCCCAGAGCGACGCACATATCCAAAGGTCTGACTTGATAGATGATCACTTTGCAATTATCATGCTTCTCAGTGATGTTCATGATCACACTGTTACTGTTCTGCTTATTCTGAAACAAGAAACGGACGACATAAGTTCGATATCAAACACGTCAATTTCGTTCTCGTACATTTAATTTCAAATAAAAAAATTATAATAATTTGAAGAAAATCTTCGTATTCTTTTACTTGCAAGTTTTGAGCAAAACGTCTGATGAAGATAGCACAAATTAATGATATTTACCGAGTCATCTGATGGACTTAAGAGCAGAACGCAGCATGTCAAGAAGATGCTTGTCAACAGCAAGCACAAGCTGATTTTCAAGCACAGCTGCAACTTATTCATGGCTGATTCTGAAACAATAGATTACGTGTGTTAAAACAATGCGTGCAGAGTTATGTTCAACGTGAGTATACAATAAAATATATTCTATGAATTTTTTGCCCATATATCCTATCTTGTTTAAAATACTCTCAATAGAAAATATTAAAAAGTTCGTATCCTCGAAACAGACATTTAAATACGCATTTAAATACACTGGATGAAAATTGCCGCACACAGCCTGGAAAAACTACTGCCAAAAACACATCGGAAGACGACGCACTAACTTAGAGCCTCAGATAAAAATCATAAAATTGCAAACGCAATTGTTATTGCGTAAACTGAACGAAATGAAAAAGTTAACTGTGAAAAATGGCATTTCCCTTAACACTTCACTGCTACACCGTTCACTGCTACACTGTTCACTGCTACAACGCTCACTGCTACACCGTTCACTGCTACACCGTTCACTGCTACACCGTTCACTGCTACACTGTTCACTGCTACACCGTTCAATGCTACACCGTTCACTGCTACACCGTTCACTGCTACACTGTTCACTGCTACACTTTTCACTGCTATAATGTTCACTAGTACACTATTCACTGCTAACGCACTCATCAATTCACTTATGCCATCAATCAATTCACCGAAAAATTATTTTCAATAAATAATCAATACGTAAAGTAAATTAGACTTCGATCCTATCGACGATCACGATTCTACGTCACACACTGCACTGTCTCGGAATTTTGCATGCTCACAATGGCCAGTCACAGTCGCTTGTCGCACTCACCTTGTTTTCTGGAAAGCTTCAACTCTCGCAAGGGCTGCATCTGGAAAGGCATCGAGTCAATCGACGGAGCACCAGAAAACTCAAAAGCGCAAATGCGTTCCCCACCCGCAACCACTCTCCTTTATAGTACCAGGTCACGTGACTTATCACCCGTTCCCTTCCCCCCCGGGTCAACACCGTGCCCCACCACTGCACAGTGGTGACGCCAGCAAGTACTCGACCACGCCACGGCGGAATCACCTTACCGTCGCGACTGTCTGGCGCCAGTGGTGGAATGCACCATGGGAAAGCCAAAGAAGTAGCATCATCAAATTCTGAATTCCATCTACATGAGGATGTGATACAAGGAAAAATCAAAAGTACACCACGTGACTTCGAAATTGTCAAGTTTCGTCTTACCGTCGCGACTGTTTGACGCCAGAGGTGGAATGCACCCTGGGAAAGCCAAAGAAGTAGCATCAGCAAATTCGAAATTCCATCTACACGAGGACAGGAAACAAGGAAAATTGTAATGTAGAACACGTGACTTCAAAATTTTGAAGTTTCGTCTTACCGTCGCGACTGTCTGACGCCAGAGGTGGAATGCACCCTGGGAAAGCCAAAGAAGAAGCATCAGCAAATTCTCAATTGCATCTACTCGAGGACGGGATACAAGGAAATATCGAAATTACAACACGTGACTTCGAAATTGTGAAGTTTCGTCTTACCGTCGCGACTGTCCGACGTCAGAGATGGAATGCACCGTGGGAAAGCTAAAGAAGTAGCATCATCAAATTCGAAATTCCATCTACACGAGGACGGGATACAAGGAAAATTGTAAAGTAGAACACGTGACTTCAAAATTGTGAAGTTTCGTCTTACCACCGCGACTGTTCGGCGCCAAGGGTGGCTGCACTGTTGGAAGATAAACGAAGCGGCATCAGCAAATTCTAATTTCCTTCTTCTCGACAACACGTTACAAGGAAAATTCTAAAGTACTACACGTGACTTCAAAATAGTGAAGTTTCGTTTAACCGTCAAGACATTGTGGCGCCAGAGATGGAGTGCGCTGTGGGAAGCGTCAGCGAATTCTAAATTTCACCTCGACAACGGAATACAAGGAAAAAATTATTGTAGAACACGTGACTTCAAAAATGTTTCACTTACCGTCACGACTGTCTGGCACCACGAATGGGACGTACTGGGGGAAGACCAAAGATACAAAATCAGCGAATTCTAAATTCCATCTTCTCGACAACGGGGTACAAGGAAAGATCTTAAGTAGAACACGTGACTTCAAAATTGTAAATTTTCATCTGACCGACGAGGCAGAGTGGCGCAACGAACAACGTACAGTGGAAAGACCAAAGGGGAAAATCAGAGAATTCCAAATTTCATCGTACCGGGACAGGTGGCTCAGGGCATCAACTGATGTCACTGCAGTGTCTCTAACCGAGAGGTCCTGGATTCGAATCCAGACGGTGGCAGGATTGTCAAAACTAGGTCACACAATGTCAAGTTCTGTCACTGTCTGAAGGAGAATTCTAGTGGCTGGTTGCTCTGATCAGTGGCTTTCCGTGGTTATTATGATCAATGCCAGGCGAATGCCGGAGCAGTACCCTAACAAACGGGACATGGGTCACGCGCGATCTTTCCTTCCTCTTCCTTGTTTTCCTCTCACTCCTTACTCACTCCTCACACGCTTACATTAAAATGCAATACACATACTAGGAGATTCGTCGGAAACTTAGAGCTTGTTCCATCTGGGGCACTGCCCCTTCGGTGGGGATACCTGGTTGAGAAAACCCCGCTAGCCGCCGGGAGGTCGGCGCCGGATCTCGCCAGCCAGATGGGAAAGATCGTCGCCCCCTTCCCAGGAAAAAATGCACTGCACTTACGGGATTTATGATCTTAGCCGTTGACGCGCCCAGAATCATTAATCAATCAATTAAAAAATTCTAATTTCATCATAACGAAGACGGGGTTCAAGGACAATATTAAAGTAGAACACGTGACTATAAATGTGAATTTTTGTCTTACGACAGTGTGGGGTCGTGAGCAGAATGTATCCTGTAAATAACAAAGAAGCAGCATCAGCGGATTCCAAATTTTATCGGCACGACAGCGAGGTAGAAGGAAAATACTAAAGTAGAACACGTGATGTTTCGTCTTACAGTCGCGACGTGCCGGCGCCAGACGTAAAACGAGGTGTGTGACGATCAGGAAAGTAAGTTCAGGGAATTTTGAATTCCAAAACCGCTCTTGTCACAGACGCACATTAAAAGAAATTTTTTAAACGACACAAAAATATGTGCGGAACTGAATTTTTTTTGTGAATAATGAAAATAAATAATTGTGCAAAAAAGGATTTTTGAAATATTTCTAACAACTATTATTACTTTATTAGTTTGCAAACTCTACTTGTAGTATGGTAGTGTACGACAAATTTACAACGTTTGTGTTAGTTTTACCGTCGCGGCTGGGAGAAACAGTGAGCAAGACGTGTTGCGGGACGATCAAGAATGTAGTATCAGAAAATGTTTAATTCCTAAGTACTGGCACGTCCCCTTATAAGTAAATTCGAAAAGCAGACTGTCAAACAAATATTCTTAATTTCAATTTTTTTCTGGTACAATTTTTCGTTTTTCCTGGATTCTAGCAAGACCAAACAAGGAAAGTGCTAACGCAATACAGGAAAAGAATAAACATTCAGGCAAATACTTTGCTGTCCGAAATGACTATGGTCCTAAACGATTCCCTAAATCTTCATCATTTTATGGTCGGTAAGACAGTTAGAATATACACCGATATCCCCTACTCTCAATTATGAACGCTATCATTTTACATTCTAGGTAAATTTGCCTAACCTACTGCCAATCATACTGCAGCAACCCTTAGATCGTAGGCCTGGTAAACACATTGTCCGCGTTCATAATATATACTCTTACTGACATTTATAATCTATGACGGGTTAGTAGGTTCGGTGGCAGGTAGATGACAAACTGATTTAATGACATCTTTGAATACACGTCGTCCATCATACCTCCTTGAAGTATATTCGCCCTTAAATAAACCTACGTATTATTCGAACAGGGGAATGGGAAAACGGAAGGAAATATTTTTTTCTTAGAACATACACGGTGGTTTTTCGTCATGCTATGGCAAAGGCATGACCATGGGATGGTTACAGACCACCCATGCGGTGGCCAGATTTGAGGCCAGACTGCAGTGACTCTCCCCCGCGAAGTTCCAGGGTTCTGGGCCGAAATATCGAATGATTTTTGACACTAGGTACATAGTGTTGGTTAAATTCAGCCGCACTTAGAAGAGCATTCTAGCGGTCGGCTGCTCTGATCGGTAGTTTTTTCGTAATTTTTCCGATCAATACCAGGCGAATGCCGTACCCTAACAAATAGGTCAGGAACCGCGCGCGATCTTTCCGTTACCTTCCTTGTCCTATCCTCACCCTCACACACATACACACACACACACACACACACACACACACACACATTAACATGCAGTACCCTAACAAACATGCCACAAACCTCACGCGATCTTCCCTTCTTCTTCCTCGTCCTATCCTTACCCGTTACACACTTACACTAACATGCACTACACTACCACGCATTCCGGGAGACCGGCTGGGAGCTTAGAGCTGGTCCCGGCAGAGGCGGTGCCCCGCTGGTTGGAAATACCTGGTTGGGGATAATCCCTCAAGGCGAGGTGTAGTTCGGAGCTGGATTTCACCATCAAGCTGGGGAAGATCACCGCCACCTCCCGCGATAAAAAACATGCATTACACTTAGGGACTAATGACTGCAGTTTATGTGACCGGAATCATCAGTAAACAATCAATCGTAACATTGGATTATTCCAACATATGTGCTCGGGGCTATCTCAATAACCACTACGCTTCGCGGAATTGCACTGTAATTTCTGAGGCATAACGTTGTAGTAAAGTGTGTTACGGAATAGTTGGATTCCTCATTTATCAAGTAAAATCTTGTACCATGTACTTTCCAACTATATTATTGCGTTACTTACTTCAGTTACTCATACTTGGTCTGTATGAGTAGCGCAGAAGAGTGTGTTTGACGTATAACGTCGAACTTTCATGATACCATTCTTGACATCGTGTTGTGGCATGATGGGACTGACATATATATCACCCTATAAGCGTAGATCCTTCTCCACCAGACAGAGATCCTCTATCAGTGAGCATAGCTGACATGCCCCCCGCGGTTTCCCCTCTTCCTCGGAGGCTTCACGCTATCTCGGAAGGACCTAAGGACACTTTCAGCTCGGAAGAACAAAAACGATCCTTTCTGATTAAGAAAAAAAATATCAGCATTCGAATGCAACTTCAACTCAAAAAGAACAGCCCTTTTATCCTTTTCCTTACGCTTTTTTTTAATTGATTTTTTTTCTAATCATTGATGTATAAATATTGTCCAAATTGTTCCAGCCATAGTTTAAAACTCTTTTAATCCATCATGTGGGTTATTTACACTAATATTCTTTATTATTATTATTATTATTATTATTATTATTATTATTATTATTATTATTATTATTTTACTTTTGGATCTCTATCATTATTGAAATCAAGGATCTCTATCTACATGAGCCTAAGAGGGCTAGATTCTAATCGGACACTGAGAAGAATAAATAATTTATAAGTAAGAGTAATGAGTGGGGTCAGGATAAATGTGTAGTATACGAGCAACAAAGATACACACAAATATGTATTGGGAATGATAATAATATGTAGAAGTTAAAAAAAAATATAATTATAATATCAAAATACGCTCTCGGTTACAGAACTTTTATGAACTTTCCAAATAAATTTACATTTTTTTAAAATTACATTAATAAAATTCTGCGTCTATGACAACTGATATTTCTTTAAATTGGAACTTACAATTCAAGACACACAGTGTCATTGATTCTCCCCTCTTAAGTTAATATTCTCAATGCTTACCAGCAATTGTCGCAATATATATGCAGTGCAGATGTAGTTTAATACAAACGGATCCAGTATACGAGTATATGACCGTGTTTTCGCATGGGTCATTTCATGTCGCCAGTACGGATTTCTGAATAAATGAGAGACATATCATGTCGTTTTTTAAATAAAACTATTTAGAAAATTCATTCAGATTTTTTGCACAATAAATTCGAAACAATTGCTGGAGTATTAAATATTTCGGAAAATATGTAATATATAAACTAAAGTATAAAATATATTAGTCAACAAAATATATAACTAGAGGTGCTACAGAATTGCGCAGACTTTTTCTTAGCATTTGTTTCTACTTTCCTTGATGTGAACTGGATTTAAGGTCTTGTTCCATTCTTTGGTAGCCTGCCATCTATCGTCGCCGAAAGTTTTTTTTGACATTTTCTTAACTTTTCGGTTTCTTAATAGTAGAACTGCAATATGATTACAAGAATATTAAAGAACAGTAAAATCTCGTCCTAAATATAAATTTTAATTGAAAAATATGAAGCCACTTTTAAGAAAATGGCGATTAAGCATTACTGTAAATGCGAAATTTGAAGCTTTTATTCACAGGAATCTATTGAGTTTTCGAAAAACTTCATTTCAAGTCCTTTCAATCACTTTCAGACACAAATGTAGTAATGTATACAAATTGATGGAAATGTACATATTAACGGCGTGAGAGATATTTAAAAAATCACATTTGTGTAATTTGTGATAAAACAAAAGGATACGCGAAAATTAATTTTACGTCATATTAAACATCGCAATTAGCACTATCCGTCAGAAAATTTTGAAGAAAAAATTTTGAGCAGTTCTTGAGAAAATTTTGAAAGTGCCCAGGGGACATCATGTAAAGTACCCTGAAATTTAAAGAATGTTTTTCAGAAGTTTTAAAGCTTCAACTACAGCCAGTTCGACATACAATTCTTCAATTTGGAAAAGATCGTACTTGTGGTTTAGACGCTCGTAGTGTTCACAGACGAACGGACAGCCAGACGGAGGGACGTTTGGCTTCCAATTGATTTTTCGGCCTCAAGGACCCACAAAAAAGTGATTTTGATTACACTACGTTTTAGAAGATTTTTTTTTCTCTTAACTTAGCAACTGGTTTGGTGCAATTTTTTGCCACCAGAGCCTGTCAATGAATTTTTTCCGCCAAACATCCACCGTTTTTCGCGCAGCATTACATAGCATTCTCTATACTACGTATATAACTCCGTATACGATAAAGTATATGTACATATACGAGAAAGTAAAAAATAATAAACAGTTGATGTCTTTTTCGGGGTGATAGGTCTTAGTCCTAGTTAAAATACTTGTAACTAGTTTTGCCTGGTGTCTCCTTTGGCAGGTATTTTCATGTTTACAAATTCTGGTGGGCTATCCACGCTCGTTTTAAATAGTTATTTATGACGCGAGGGGTAAAAATGTATTTTATTTTGCTAGTAGTAAAGTTTACGACACATCTATTGTCACCGAAAATACGTTTTCTTGACGTTAACATTTCGGTAACTTAATAGTAGAACCGAAATATTACTTCAAGAATATTAAACAAAAGTAAAATCTCGTTTAAAATAGAAATTTTCATTTTCAGAAATTTTCAAGCTTTTTTTTAAGAAAATGGCAATAATGCGTGCGTAATGGCAATTAAGTAAATGCGAAATTTGAAGCTCTTTTTCACAGGAATCTATTGTGTTTTCAAAAATCTTCATTTCAAGTTATTTCAAGCACTTCCACTACCAAATGTTATAGTGTGTACAAATCGATGTAAATGTGCATATTAAGGACGTGAGAGATATTTTCAAAAAAATCAAATTTGTGTAATTTTTGAAAAAAAACAAAAACAAATGAATACACGAAAATTAACTTTCCGTCACATTCAACAGTGCAATTAGCACTATTCATTGGAAAAATGTGAAGAAAGAACGAGGAGCCATTTTCCTTCTAGTGAGCTTCTGATTGAATAGTGCTCTATGGAGATTTTTGAGGCGTAAATTGTCTCAAGGATTGTAATGACTACATTTACGTAAAAAAATACATTGTTAAGTTGCAATAATTCTGATGCTGACATAAGTCATCTTGACTTATAAGGACAACTGATTGGAGAATAAATATTATTATTATTATTATTATTATTATTATTATTATTATTATTATTATTATTATTATTATTATTATTATTATTATTATTATTATTATCATTATGTTGTTATTATTTTATTGTTATTATTATATTCACAGCTTTCTTGCACAAGAATCATGCCTTTTTTCACAAAATACAACTTGATTAAAAATCACATTTACAAAAATAAACAATTTTTTGGTATTAATATTTGAGTTTCATTTCATCATTCGAGCTAATATTACGAAAATATTCAAGAAATTTTATTAAAATTTAATTCTTTCTCTTGTTAATTTTTTAGAATCTAATTATAAGACAAGTACATAAGACAATATAAGATCGCAGGATTAAAATTACGAGAAACAGAATTCTCTGAAAAAATATCACCCTGGGGGAGCAAGATATAGAAGCAGTAATGCCGCTAAATTTAGAATCTGTGGAAGCTTGGTCGCCGAGCTCTTCCCGAGAATCGATTTGGCTTCCGCCACGACTTCGCGCCACTAATGAACGCGTGCAGCGCGTTTTAGATGTTTGTGTGGAAGAGATTCTCCAATTACGGGACGCTGTCTTTTCTAGGAACCGCCTCTGCATCTAACTTGCAAAATTTGGCTCACCATGTTTCTTGCAACCAAGGTTTTCTCAGAATTTCGTTTATAGGCGTCTCTGGGCAAATCAATCCGATTTAAAATCAAACACCAACAGCTTAGTATTGACTAACCCCATTTCTGATGAGTCTAATGACTAAAATTTGGTTTAAATCGATTGATTGACTATCACGTGGTTTCAGGCGCGTCAACAGGTACGGGAATTAGTATTTTAAGTGTTGTACATGTTTTTATTACGGACGTTTTCGGTTTTCTCATCCGATGATCAGATCCTGCGCCAATATCATCTGCTTGCAGAGATTTCTCCAGCCAAGAAAATCTCATCAGCGGTGCACCGCCCCAGTCGGGACAAGCCTTAAGCTCTCGACTGGTCTCCCCATATGCGAGGTAGAGAAGTGCATGTAAGTATGTAAGTATAAGTATGTAAGTAACGTGTGAGTATAGATCAAGGAAGAGGAAGGAAAGATCACGCGTAGTCCCGTTTTTAGGGTGCCACTCCAGCATTTGTCTGTTATTGATCGGAGAAAACCACCGATCAGATCAGTCGTCCATTAAAGTTCTTCCTCAGATGGCGGCTGCATTCGACTTAGCTGGTGTCGAAAATTCTGTCACTACCGGGACTCGAATCCTGGGTCAGAGGCTCTGCTGTGACATCAGATGTTGCCTTGATCTACCTCAATCTGTTGGTGTAAAGCCAGATAATGCGAATTCAACCGTTGACTACAATTCTCAATCTCTCGGACATGCCAAACTGTACTTCATAAACATGAATGTCTCAACCCTTCGATTTAAAACCAACTCGTCGCAAATAAAACATTGTCAACCCTTAGGAATCAAAATTTGGTCAATATCTTGGGCTTAAAGAGCACTTTTTTGAAAAAGTGATTTTAAAAGAATATTTGTTTCATGCCAACTCTAAGCAATTCGAAGCAATGTCAGATTGATCGTGAACCTCAGTATATACGAATTGTTATAGTTATTTAACGTGTTTGTGCAGCAAAAGCTTAGCAACTAAGAAGGCAAATGAGTTGTTTCATTCCTCTAAAAATTCAATGTTACGTAGCGCATGATTTTTTTCAACTGAGGATTGTGGAGTGAAATAGAAAAGTACACCATTACGTTAGAAATAGGTTTTCATAGGCAAGGTTCTTGGACATAGGAAAGATTTAAGCGTACTTCAAATTGAGAATGAACTGACTGCTTTTAAGGATGTATCAGGCTAATGATAATAATAATAACAACAATAACAATAATAATAATAATAATAATAATAATAATAATAATAATAATAATAATAATAATAATAATAATAATAATAATAATAATAGCATTTAGAGATGCAGATATATGTATGCAATTTCAATATTTAAGTTAAGATTAATACTAGTGTTTTTCCGCGTTTATCTTAAAGAACGAATTCAAAAAATATAGTAAGCATTATGGTTAAAGCAAATGCTTATCCTTACCTTATCTCGTTTGGGATGTATCTCCAGAAATAGAAGAAGAAAAGGGGGAAGACGGAGCAAGAAAAGAAGATGATGAAGATAAAAGATAATAAAGGGGAAGGAACGAATAGATAGAAGAAGAATGAACCTTCCATTAGCTTTTAAGAACTCGTTGGCGCTATGTAAAAGTGAAAAAAATCTGAGGTTATTGAAAATTCGTTCGAAATGACAAGATATGAATCGATTGAGTACGTAATACTCAAAATATTAAATCAAACAATATATTATTGATTTGTATTCGTACTCGTCAAAATTAAATTAATCTCTAGCAAAATATTGCTGTGATTTACACCGCTTGAAATATACTAATATTTTATTTTGCGTTAAACTTTCCCTGGAATCAACCACATCGCCACATTCAACGCAGTCGCCACAGAGCTGGCGATATCTTCATTGACCGTCTGGTGTATCGCTTTCGGCCTCACTTCCTCCGCTACCTTTCCCCAGCCCCTCGCCCCGACCCACATTCCCCACCCCTGACTCCCCAGGTGCACCGGAAGCCGCTAATGTAGACGGATGCGTTTCCGATAGGAAGCCCCTTCGGCAGAAGACCGCTCGGCGGGCACTTCGCGAAGTTTCGACAGCGCTCGTGCTGCACCCGCGCTCAGGAGCGGCGGTTATCGGAACTAATTCTCGGTTAAATCCCCAGCTGAAGGAAGATGCCCGCTGCTCAGGTTTTGCCGTGGTGGATCTCCAGATCATCCTCGATAATGATATTACAAAATTGGGTAGATAGAAAAAATTCGAGTAGCAACGAAAATAATATCCATTGGGATCTGAAAAAGTACATTAAAATTTTCAATCGAAAAATGGAATAAATTAATCAAAGCATTAGTGAAACATGTCATGTTATGATTGATTTATTTCTCAAAACCAATGATTCAACTGTAATAAATGAATTTTTTTGCCTCATTTAAGTTTTGCTTGTTTGTCTGTTTGACCGGATTAATCCCGAAAATGTCTTTATTGATTAGAGCTCATTCTCTGAAAGGTATAGTATATCATCGAATATAATTTAGGCTGCGGTTTCAGCATAATATCTTATTATATAATCATAGTTTGTATACATGTATTTGGCGTTTTTATTCGGTAGTTCGACTTCGCCGGCCGGTTACCTGTGTCCCCCTTGCCTGGGCTTAGTTAAATTCCCATGCTTAAGAGTAAGAGCGACATGAGGCGAACATGATGTAATATTCGTTTACTTGTTTTTATACGAATATACAATTTATTTCTGATCTTAACAACATTTTGTCAACTTGATTTGCAAAATAATTAAAAATTCTGTCAACATTAGATATTATAACAATATCCCAATGTAATTTTTGAATTTCTTAAACCAGAATTTTACAGGAAAATATTTCAGTTTTCTAGAATGTCACTGGCACAGAAGAAACCAAGCATAAGTGCATCAACATTTTCATATAAAATTTCCTCCAAAAACGTTTTAGTTCATTTCGATAGCCCAATTAAAGTTGGAGTAATTTAAGTGCAACATAGGTCACTTCCGACAGAAAGCGGAAGGATAGGGAGAGGCAAGGAGGACAGAATAGAAGGATGTGCTTGGAGGGGATGGAGAGTGGACGAGAAGGTGGACGGAGCTGGACGGAAGGAGGAAGAAGCCGGGCAGGAATGTAAATAAAAGTACTTCTATTTTACACTACAGTTCTCTTAGACAAAATGTTATGAACTTCTAGATCATATGAAGATGTCGAAGATCATTTAATGTCAATGAACATGTGGCGAGAAGTTTCATTCAACGATGTCAAGCAAGAATAAGTATTGTCTTAGAGCCCCAGATCGGTAGGCAAAGCACCCTACACCAGAGCTTGGCGGGTCCTCTATGTTGCCCCTTGCTATTCCCCGTGCTGCCACTTTCGATCGCCCGCCACCCGCATTCTGACCACGACCTAATCAAGGACCACCAAACTTGTGAAGAGATTACCCTTTTCCTGTTATTGAGTGTCTTGCAATAATTCTTAACCTTAGCTTTACCAAGCATGGGCAAAAATGCTCATTCGTTCGTTTCTAAAACAAAATATGCTTAAATGGATTCAGATATTTTTTTATTTTCACCCTATTTGCCAATAACACCTAATTCTACGTTATAACATTTAAATCTGTGTAATAACCATAAAGATTTTTTTAAATGCGATATTTTGGTGCATGGGCAATTTTTGCCCCTGGTTGGTAAAACTTGTGACAAAAATATATGAAGGCTACTGATTTATTTTGGCAACATTGTAGTGGTCGTCATCCATTGTCAAAGTAATACAGTGCAGATCTTTGTACTTACGGGTTGCATTCAACCTGTACGTATTGTTGTAAAGGATTAAGATGACTGATAGTGGTTTAAATGAAGAAGAAGTTATTGAAGTAGTTACGAACATTGAAAATTAAGTGTACAACAAGATTATTCAACACTTATTTTAATTACATTAATTGTTTTGTATTAATATGTAAAATGTTTATATATTAAAATCGTTCTAATTACATTATAAATAATTCATGTTCACAAGATAAATATATCTAATTACAATATTATAGTCCTAATAAGGAGTTAAACATATGGGCATTTTTTGCCAATAGTTGGTAAAGCACGTTACCAAAAATAACTTGATAATACTAGGGTTAATACTAGGGTTGGTCCGTTTGAAACGCCATGGCAGAGTGTTGCCGAGTATCAGGCATGCTGTTTCTGTACGGGATGGCCGATGACAATGGATGAAGCTAGAAGAACGTTTCCCTAAAAGCACATTCCAGCTCACATAGAGTTCGCACGGGAGGAGCAGCGGTAAGAGCTCTGCTGCGTACACAACTAGTGGTGCTAGAACAGCACGTACTTTCTCCCCAAAACATTCAAGAAAAATTGCGCAAAAAGTAGTCAAATGACCTTATTTCAAAATCTATCTTTAAGGAACAGATTTCATTAATGTAAATAATCTCAATCTTTAATATTTTGGTTGTAGTAAGACTCCAAAAAAATATTGAACTTTTGAAATTTTCAAAAAATTACACAAACATGAGAGCTGCACAATTCCCATAAACGTCCTTCACACTATGCAACAAAAACATTTAATGAAAACGGGTGGAGCCCCTTTTTACAATATTTGCAAACTGTCCCTGGGGATTCATGTAAAGCACCCCTCAAAATTAAAATATTTGTTTCAAATTCAAGGGGTCGCGACAACAGCAAGATCGATTCGGGAATATGAAATTTTGAGAAAACCGGTTGAACGGCTTAGACGCTAGCGTTGTCCAGACGGATGGATAGACAGATGTTTTGCCGTAATTTGATATTTCGGTATCAAGGACACACAAGCATGGCTTCTGGCTACTTCACGTATTAGAGGATTTTGTTCTAAATTTAGAAACTGGATTTATTCATTTTTACGTTAACAAAATCCTGTAATAAGAGTTTTTCTGCCAAACATTCTCCAATTTTTCTCGCAACATTACATAACTTTATCTATACTTCCTAGGGAGTAAGTAACAAACGGATCTTACCATTTAGTGAAGAGGAATACCGATACGTTTCGAAATAAAAACATTCACTACACTAACGGGACTAATTATTATAGCAGTTGACATGCCCTGAAACACAAATTAATTGATCAATCGGACAGTTCGCACCGAATGATTTGAGGTGGAGGTATTGCACTGCTTTGAGGGGTTACTATCTACCAGCACGGCAGCCCTTACTCGAGGAATGCAAAAGAACAAAAGCAGTTGTGTCAAGTTCTAAGGCGGCGGTTACAAAGCAACTTCTTCTTCTTCTCCTTCTTCTTCTTTTTCTTCTCCACTTCAAGAATAGCTCTATGGATTGTTCCGGCTTCTAAGAATTCCATCTTTTTAGGGGTCTACCGGGTTCTCTTCTGCCTTGAGGTGTATACTTGAATACGAGTATATCCACTATTTCAACATGTTGTAACCATTCCTGTCTGTAACGTACCTTGTCGTTGATTGCTTGAGCATTTAATTCTTTTCGAATTTGCTCTTCTCTGAGTTTCTCTGTTACATTTTTTTACAGACCTCAAGAATTTCATTTCGGCAGACTGTAACACCTATTTATCTTTCTCCCTCAGAGCCCAGCGTTCACTTCCAAACAACAGAGGCGGAACAGCCATTACTTTATATATCCTCATTAGAGTATCTCTGCGTGTTTTATCTTCAAGAGTTCGCCGAATGGTTCCTCCTATATTCTGGTATTTATGATTTTTTTTCTATATCCACTTCTGTGAAAAATGTTATATTGTAACCCAAATATTAAAATGGCCAACTTGTTCCAGCATTGCATTTTCCAAAATTTTCTGTGTGCGTTTAGGATGTTTTCCCACAAATGCCATTGTTTTGGTCTTTGTTTTCGAAATCTTTAGATTTTATCCTTTGTAAGATTTGTTTAATTGATTTCGATTGATTGCAGTTGATTTTGGTCTACATTTAGGTCCGGCGACACCTGACAGTTGCGTTCGATAACCCCTATACGCTCATACACGTGCTAGTAATAGCAAAAGGGCATTTTGTACCCGAAAGACCCTAAAAAGTTTCGTAAAGGAATTATTTAACGATATAAATTCAAAAATCCTGCCGAGTGTTGTGGGTTGCATTTGGCATGATTATTTAGATGCGTTTTTTAAACATATTCTACATATTTTAAAATTTAATGTGCCATTCGTCACGTTTCTACGAAATTTTCTATCTTTAGAGACCTCATTTGTAAAGAGTGGTTGCGCGTGAGAGCCGCAAAAGGTAAGTATACAACTAAAATTAGATAGGAGGCGATTCCGCCGATTTCAGGTGAAACATTCTAGAGTTTTTCGAATACGATAAGTCGGACGCAGCTCTCCGGTAGCAGCCGAGCAATCGATATTTCGGCCACACTGTGACCGTAACCTAAAGGAAGAGAGACTCTTCCCTTCCTTTCACGAAATATGCAACACTGGCGCTCAGAAGACTTTACACCTCGTGTGAATTTAGTGGTGAACATGAAATGACCCGGAGTTCCCTTATTATCTTACCTTCAGTGATCAAAAGAGTTTGTGCACCCTCAAACGTTAAAGTATTATCGATCTTCTCTGCATGCGCAGTGTACGTTTCGCATCACTTTTGTGTATCTGCGCAAGCGCAGAAGATCGATAGTGCGGTCCACTATGGCATGCACAAACTTCCTAAAGACAAATTTTTATCTTTATAATTTTCAACACCAGAAACAGCCACGTGCGGGCCTACAGGAAACCTTACATGACGTTTACCAGTAAACATCAGGTGCGTTTCTGTGTTAATATTTTAGGGGTCATTGCACACATCTCCGTTTGATTGATTGATTTTTTCGAGTTTCCGGGCGCGTCAACTCCTTCGGTCATTAGTCCCGTTAGTGTAGTGCATGTTTTTTTCTCGGGAGATGGCGGTGATCTTCCCCCGCTGGATGGCGAGATCCGGCGCCCACCTACCGTCGGCTAGTGGGGTTTCCCCCTAACCAGGACTCTCCCACCAGCGAGGCACCGCCCCAGCCGGGACAAGCTCTAAGCTTCCGACCGGTCTCCCGGAATATGTGGTAGTGTAGTGCATGTTAGTGTAAATGTGTGTGTGTAAGGGGAGAAGATAGGTCAAGGAAGAGGAAGGACAGATCGCGCTCGGTCCGTGACCCGTTTGGTAGGGTACTGCTCCGGCATTTGCCTGGTGTTGATCTGAGAAACCACGGAAAACCACGGAATCAGTGCAGCCGGCCGCTAGAATTCTCCTCCAGACAGCGACTGAATGCGACCTAGCTGAAAAGCTAGTGTCGAAAATCCTGCCGCCGTGGGGAGTGGGAACCTAGGACCTCCCGGTCAGAAGCGCTGCAGTGACATCAGTTGATGCACTGAGCTACCGCTACCGGTCATATCTCCGTCAACACAGCCGTTTGAAATTCGGCGTTCATGTAATTGACAGAGGCCGTGCCATTGCTTAGTCTCCGAGATCGTCATATTTGGTACCCCTAGATTTTTGAAGTCACATGTAATGCTGGTATTTGAAACGGCACTGACCTCTGGTGGTCAGAATTTTTGCCGCACCCTACTGCATCTAGACAAAACCAGACATTTTTGAGAGGGCTCGTAAGAACGTATAGTTACCGTGATGGGATGCATATTCGATCATACACTACACACCAATACACATACGAGCTCCTATGATCTGAGTCCCATAGAATGCGAGACCCACCGCGAGAACACATACATGACGTACAAGGGACAAGCAACCATGCCCAAGGCATGTCACGAACCCGCGACCCTTCGGACCGAAGCGCTGAGTCAGTTCACACTCTTAGCCACCTCAGCCACAGAAGCTGGCTATTTTAGTAGGAACAGCTAAATAATAAAATTTAAAAATGTATACGTTTATTTTTATTGCGTTTCCTGTTCTCACGTGCCCCTGAAGGTTCGTTACCTGCCCAGCAATAATGAGGTATTAGTTGCATATACATCAGAATACCAGGGGCTTTGGGGTAAATACCAGAATTCGAAAGGTTAGAACGCTGTAGAATGTAGGTATTGTAATGGCTTAAAGACTTTCGGCCTAGCCACATAACATCAAGTTTTCTAATTTGTCTGTAATAATTACTTATTAAATAAAATAAAATATACATCAGACGCTCTGTCAGAATTCATGTGGTTTATCTACATTAAATGAAATTTCTCACCACATATTCAGTACCAAAAAAGATCACTTTACCGCCACCCCTACATGTCCTAGACGTTTGTAACATTTACACTGAAACTATCTATAAAGTTCACTCCTTTCCTGCCGATTATTAGTTTCTCGTAAATAAGTGCTCTATAAACAGTGGTTTATTTATTCTCATTGATAATAAAATACCATATATCTATTAGGAAATATTTAGTCATTTGAACATCCTCCATTATGAGTGTCACACTCTATTTTGGCACTGAAGTTTTGACAGGTATCGCGCGTATGGCGGGCAATTAAAGGTGCTAGACCTCATGAGGAAGTTAGCAAGTGAAGGAACATGAACACCTTAGAAGTTTGAGAGGTAGAAGGCCTACGCATACACGGCTCCACTCTCACATGCAAAACATCGTTAGCTCCGAAATAATTTTAGGAAATTTCTCTGACAGAATTATTCCCGGAGGAAGCCTACTTTAATATCATGTCTTAAACTTCCTCGAAGCACAAATTTTCAACGCTAATTATAGGTAGGTAATATGAAGTATAAGTGTACCTACAACGAAATCAAGGTTCGCGCTATTCATTTTCACAACTTGTTTAGTTGTTTCACAACAAGGAAATTTATCTTGCATGTCTCGCAAAGATGTATATCCATTGTAAAAAATCATTATCCATCTTCATTTCTTGTAACTTAAGAAGTTTGGCAACACTACCACCACATTTCTACTGATATCTGGTATCACAACTAGAGCTCCCAAGTTACTAACGGAAAACGATAGAAGGAAATTCATCTAATAGAGAGAGAAAGCATATCCGCCTAAAGCATTTCCCCCTTTACTGACACATCAACCATCAGCATTATAATATATTTTTGCGAATCCACAACTGAAGCGTTCTCGATAGAAGGTTCTAGGTTCGAATTCCGACTAAGAAATGTTCGATATTTTTAGACTTCCAAACACAAGAAAGAAACGGCAGAACTTACATTTTTATATTGGTGTTATTTCAACTATAAATTTTCTGTGTTTTAATTTTTCATTTAATTTCTTCATGGATTCACTACATATCTGCGTAAACTATTAAAACTGATTGACCACACCGGCTCTTTTTCCTTGGTTGTATTAAGTTCATTTTTTAATTAAATTTTTAATTATACATTTACTAAAACATCCAATATTGTCTGTTTATGTTTTGTACCAGATAACTGATAATTATGGTTACCCCATCGAGACCTGCGATTACAATAATAAACAATAATGTTGGTAGAGACAAACGCCATTTGTTGTAAAATGTTTCTACACCATCTAAATAGCTTCAGATCGGCCACTGTCTGAATGGTAGTAGCTTCCTTATATCGTTTCCGTAGTTTAACCGGTCATTTCCAGAGAGATTCTAGAGCTGTCTTAAACAACAAGCCTCATACCGCGCGCGATCATTGATTCTCCCTTCAAATTTCAGCCAATTATTGGACATACGAAGGGTTGGTTATGAGACATACATATTGAGACATGATACACATATTATGAAACATACAAGTATAGTATGTTACTGCAACATACTGTACTTGAGTATTTACCCCCTGAGTGTGTTAGATTTGTGTTGTAAAATGCCCCACGTCTACAACCGGCAATGTGTGACTTTATATCCTGCTTAATAATAATGGATAGAAATGTTTTCAACGTTTTCAGAGTCACGTATTCAAAATCATTATTTCAAATATTTTTAAAAATTAACTGAATGAATACTTACTTTCACGTCAAAATATTGTTTATATGCAGTACATAAAATTACACTTATTCACAGTAACAGATACAGGAATATGATGATCCGTAAAAAGAACCTCATCAGACTGTTGATTGACGCAGATATTGTACGTCTCGGACTAAGCAAAATGCTACGAATAAACGTACATTTTGTTACTTGTAGATTTACTATGATAGTGTAATACTTGAGAAACAATTCACATTATATGGGATAAAACTTGTACTGTTCATTCTCTTTTATTCAATGTAATAATCAGGAAAGCTCCTTCAATCATAACAAACCATAATAAACTAAAATAAATCAGAACATCTTGGAAGACGCCAAGTATTAAAAATTACTAGATTATTAATCTGATTATTAATCCTGTAACCTAGTGATTAATTTAGTCACTTTCCCATCGCGACTGGATCAGTAATTGAACAGATAAACGGGAACAAACTTGACACCTAAACACATTACCCTCCTTCCGCGTCCGGCAGTCGAATAAAAAAAGCGCAAATTCGGCGTTTTATCTCCTTCACGCTTTTTGCCTACCATTGTCTTCATTCTCAGCTTCCTCGCGAGGGGACGCATCGGTCTGCAGAATTTTTAAGCAGCTGCGCATCGCGCCGCGCGGCGCCGATTCATGTTTCCTCCGTCAGAGCGCAGCTCCATCAATTTCCGACTTGTCTCATCTCTCTCTCTCTCTACTTTTTTTTTTGTAATTCGCTCCATACATTTCGCGGGACGCGGAATTCTCTTTTCTTCTTTATGTCCTCATTTTTCGGTTGCCTCTCGCTGCGCGCCCGCCAGTCGGTGACAGACGCCTCCGGATTCGCAGCAGTGTGTCGTGCACTTTGGGACTACTAAATGAAAGAAACCATGGATGCAGAATAATAATAATAATAATAATAATAATAATAATAATAATAATAATACAATAATAATAATATATTGATTGATTTGTTCGTGTTTCCGGGCGCGTCAACTGCTCTTGGTCATTAGTCCCGTTAGTGAAGTGCATGTTTTTCTCGAGATGGCGGTGATCTTCCCCCGCTGGATGGCGAGATGCGGCGCCGACCTACCGTCGGCTAGTGGGGTTTCCCCCAACCACCTCCTACCAAGTGGGCACCGCTCCAGCCGGGATACAAGCTCTAAGCTCCCGACCGGTCTCCTGGAATGTAGTAGTGTAGTGCATGTAAGTGTGTGTGTGTGTAAGGGAGAGGATAGGACAAGAAAGAGGAGGGATAGATCGCGCGCGGTCCGTGGCCCGTTTGGTAGGGTAATGTTCGGCATTCGTCTGGTGTTGATCGGAGAAACCACGGAAAACTACCGATCAGAGCAGCCGTTGGCTTTAGAATTCTCCTCCAGACAGCGACTGAATTCGACCTAACTGAAAAGCTAGTGTCGAAAATCCTGCCGCCGTCAGGACTCGAACCTAGGCCCCCCGGTCAAAGGCGCTGCAGTGGCATCAGTTAATAATAATAATAATAATAATAATAATAATAATAATAATAATAATAATAATAATAATAACAACAACAACCTGTAGAAGGCAGTTGTTATTTCAACAAGGGCAGTGCGGAAATTCATGGGAAACAATGTATTATAAATTCTTTTTAAAAAATAGATGTATTGTGCTTTGATTTTGTATATCTGAGCAATTCATTCAAATGTGCCAATAAGATGAGAAAATAATAATAATAATAATAATAATAATAATAATAATAATAATAATAATAATAATAATAATAATAATAGAAAACGTAGACTAAAGTTTTCTGGACACATCAAAAGAATGAACCCTAAACGTCTCACAAACAAATCGTTGAATTTTACGAGAATACTGACACTATAAAATGGATCAACGAAATTAAAAAGAAAGATTAGGGATCACAGAAGAAGACATACAAAGTAAGAACACATTTGATCTCAAGTGTAGTCATGGCGGATTGTTTTGGAAGAAGTACCAAAATGTAGAACAGGAGAATCTTGGACCGAAGAGAGAAAAAAGGCGCACATCCACAGGATGAAAGAAATATCGGCACTAACAAAGGCTAAGTAACACATCTAAGTACTTTGTGAAGTCGCAATTGGGGTTATTTACAACAAGAAGAAGATTTATAATAGTGCGCAACACCACTAATAATAATAATAATAATAATAATAATAATAATAATAATAATAATAATAATAATAATAATAATAATAATAATGAAGTGTAAGTCGCAATGAAACAATAATTTGTATAATTAAATAAATGAATGAATGTTAAATTTTTAAAATGAATAAATAATTAAACATTAGTAGCATTAAAATTATGTTTTTTAACTATCACAATTAAAATGTGCACAAATTCGATAAAAATCATTGCTAGAAACAAACGAATTATGTTCTTAAACTTAAGGCATCTTCCATATAAACAGAATAAAAAATATACAATTTTCTCCTATTTTAATTGTGGGAGAGAATTTAAACCAACTGTCACTTCGCGCCGCGATTGAGCAGAATACTATACCATTGTATATTGCAATTACAGAAGAATCCACACCTTCGGATACTATTTCGGTTTGTGTGACCTGGCATTATCATTTGGTACATTATAGTTTCAATTAAGGGGACTTTTGTTCGTTTACGGACATATCTTTGCAACTTATTGACACCTAGTTATTGTTTTCCTCTCTTTGTATCTGAGCAGTCCTGTCGACGCGCAGTATTCTAATAAAAGTGGCATTTATACTGGCTGCCTTATTGCTGAATTCTCCTTTCACATTAATGACATTAACTTTTAATAATATACAAACATGTTTTTAATATATTAAGACCACGAGCGGTGGCTCAGTGCATCAACTGATATTACTGCAGTGCTTCTAACCGCGAGGTCTTGGTTCGAGTTCCAACGGCGCGCCGTTGCGGCGGTAGAATTTTTTGACACTAGCTTGTCAGCTACGTCGAATTCAGTCGCTGTCTGGAGAAGAATTCTAGCGGCCAGCTGCTCTGATCGGTAGTTTTCCGTGGTTTCTCCGATCAACGACTGGCGAATACCGGAGCAGTACCCTACCAAATGGGCCACGGACCGCGCGCGATCTTGCATGCACTACACTACCACACATTCTGGGAGACCGGTCGGGAACTTAGAGCTTGTCCCGACTGGGGTGGTGTCCTTCTCGTGGGAGATACTTGGTCGGGGAAACCCTGCTAGTCGATGGAAGGTCGGCGCCAGATCTCGTCATCCAGTGGGGGAAGATTTCCGCCACCTGTCGATGAAAAACACTACACTTACGGGACCAATGGCCATAGTAGTTTACGCGCCTGGAATCATCAATCAATATATTAAGAAACAAAACTTTAATTACAACGTTTCCACGTATTTCCTAAAAACTTACTCAAAGATTTCATTTTATATCCTTCTTCCTTCTCTCAAGTAAACTGTCTTGCGTATACTCAATAAGGACAGTCTATTGTGTCATTTTCTTGTTTGTTGTTGATTAAGGAAAGAGTTCCACTTGTATCCCCTTCAACTACGCTCGTGAAAGTAGTGTCAAAAAAACCTGATGGATTTAAATTTAATACAGGTATCAACAGGGCAAAGAAGGATAAATAACACTTACCAATACTCTGGAAAATGAGTTGTATTGAATTGCACACACATATTTCATCGCACAAGTTTATACCTCAGCACCTGTCAGGCTTTCGCCTATTTAGGAACAATATTTTTGATTATAATTAAACTATATGCTTTTTAATTCTCTCACTTCATACAGAATATTGCAAATATTTACCTTGGCCTCACGATGCCTCAGTTACAAACTTCCTTACTAATAGGTCGGAGATACGAACCGCTTCGGTTTTAGTACAAATTATAATCGATTCGGAAAAGAAACTCATTCCAGTAACTAGAGAAGCTACAGAATGGCACAGACTTCCTCGTAGTAAAGTTTTCTAATTTCCTATTTGTGAATGGTACTGTACGGACTTGCCTTCCTGCCTGCTGCCATCTATTGCAGACCAAATTACATTTCTTTGAATTTTTCTCAACTTTTCTGTTTCCGGTAGTAGAACTCAAATATTTATTTAAAAATATTAAATATTGCTAAAACCTCATCCTAAATAGAAATTTCCATTGAAGAATTTGAAGCCGTATTTAAGAAAATGGTGTTAAGCTTTACTGTAAATGCGAAATTTGAAGCACTTTTTCACAGAAATCTATTGAGTTTTTGAAAAAATTCATTTGAAGACATTTGAAACGCTTCCACTCACAAATGCTGTAATATATACATATCCATTGAAATGTGCATATTAACTGCGTGAGAGAGATTTAAAAAAATTACATTTGTGTAATATTTGAAAAAACAAGAGAATTCACCAAAATGAACCCTAGAACTAGAAAGATTGCTATTTCCACTATTCCTTAAAAGTGTTTGAGGAAAAAATTTGGAACCAGTTTTGAGATAGTGTTTGAGCGTTTCAGAAAATGCAGGACTTTAACCTCATTTTTACAGAAAACTGTTGTTTTTGAGAAACTTTATTTGACATTTCAAGCACATGTACTCATAAATATAATACTGTGAAGAAATCGCCTCTAAAATAAGTATTGCCGACGTGAGAAACACGACAAAAAATTACATTTTTGTAAAAAACGAATGAATAGAGCAATATGGCGTTTATGTTATCCTATAGAGTTTGTTTGGCACTAACCATACAACAAATTTAAAGAAAAAATGGAGCCATATTTGAGAAAATCTTGCTTTTTGTAAGTTTGTAAATTGCAAATATTGGACGCAATTTGAAACGAAAGCCACTAATTTTTTAAAAAAATTCACATGACCGTTATGAACGGACTCGTTATGGACCACAAATTTCATTTGAAGGAAAAATCTGTCTTAAATTTTGTAGTTGTAGGAAGACACCGAAAAAAAAATCATATTTGGCAATTTTCGAAATTTCAGAGTAAACCGTGAAAAACGAACCTATGTCACGTTTATAAGTGTATTTAACTCCATTCTTACTAGAAATTTAAAGAAAACATTTGGAGAAGTTTTTGAGAAAATTTTGAAAATGTTTCTAGGGCTTTATGTAAAGTACAGCCAAATTTTAAAGACAGATGGACTGGGGTTTCTTCATTTGGAAAAGATCGTACGTGTGCTTTAGGAGCTAGTGGTGTTCACAGACGGACGGACAGGCAGACAGACGGAAAGACGGAAAGACGGACGGACGGACGGACATGCATTTCGAAAAAAATTACTTTTTCCGTATCAGGGGACCCCAAAACGTATATTTCCGTTTATATTTCGAAATCGATTTTCCGCAGCATTACACATATTAGTCCCGTATGTATACGAGAAAGTGACTAGAAGCGCTACAGAATGGTACAGACTTTCTCCTGCCAATTTTTACTTTCTTATATACGTACTATATACGGAGTAATATACGTAGTATAGAGAAAGTAATGTAATGCTGCACGAAAAAACGGCGATTTTGGGTGGAAAAAATTCATTGCTGGGCTCTGGTGGCGAAAAAGCACATTAAACTAGTTGCTAAATTAAGAGAAAAAAATTCTCTAACACCTGATATAGCCAGAATCCCGGTTTTGTGGGTCATTGATGCCAAAAAACCAATTGGAAGCAAAACGTCCGTCCTTCGGTCTGTCTGTTTGCCCGTCTGTACGTGCTGCCCTAATACAATACCTGTGCGTCTGCTTAAATACAAAGAGAATCCGAATTAATGTGAATTGTGAATTGATAGAAATTGATTACTAAATAATGACTTAATTGTATTGAATTAGAACGTGACGCATTTTCCACAACGGCTCTTGATACAGAGGGTCAGGAACTGCAACTGCTGTTTCGATGTGTATAATAAACTTAATGGAGAGTCTGCCAATGACAGTATAAGGAAAGATTCAGAAACGATACCCTATATTAAATATGAAGAAAGGTAATGTCTACAAACGGCATTTATAACAAATTATCAACACCAAAACCCGTAAGTGTGCAACTTCTATATAAAGAATTACTCCCAGAACTGCATCAAACAGGTTGAAGGCGAAGAGAATACACGTTCGCTAATTTGTCAAAGAAAACAGAGCAGGCTCACCTGTACCCCATAGCACATGTCGTACGCAATTAACATTAATTGATATTAGGCTTTTAAAACTTAGTTTTTGCGTCCCTAATGGAGATTTTCTTCGAATGTCGAAATTTATAAGATGACACTTTATTTAAGGTAGTTATATTTTGAAACATGCCCACTAACTGCTACAATTATTGGGTGATTCGTCGTAACCCGTTTCCAAATTTCTAATAACATGGGCGCCAGGAAAAAGGTTACGATAATATTTTACTATTATTACTCTGATAAAAACCAAATATTATCCCGCTAGCTGGGTTGATGGGTCACGTCAGAAATAATCGCTATCATCTATTAATAGCCGACTACCCGATCTGCCATCTATTTTGTTTTTTCTCCCTTTCAAAATTCAAAATTATTGCTTATTTATCCTTGAAAATAGATTTTATTACATGGGAGTTTTTTTGTTTTTTTTCTCCCTTTCAAAATTCAAAATTTAAGTAGTATATGACTTAGTGTAGGATCACAGAATTTTGAAAATGTGCACACAATTCACTTTTCCCCATAGCACGTCATACGCAGTTTTTAACTGTTTTTTTTTTGACGTAAAATAAATAAAAAAATAAATAAATAAATAAATAAATAAATAAATAAATATACAGAATGGCGAGGAATCTGAAAACAGAGATTATTTGATCTAGCTACTTATTAGCTTGAATTGGCCAATGAAAATCATTTATCTTTCTTTCAAAGAGAAACTTAATGTTTATTTCCTATCAAAATGCAGCAAATTAAAATGTAAAAATTTACAATGAGAAACTTTCTTTAGTCATGACCTGGTTCGAACCTTATACGGCGATTCTGGTCTTCGCGTGCTCTTGATTGATGCTACCTCGAAGAAACGCCTTCCCTTCTTTCTTGAGGCTCCGAAGTCCCAAAGTCCAATTACCACGAATCCTCTTCTCTTCTTTAAAAACGAACACCGCCGATTCACCGCTTCGCACCACTCAAATATTTGTTCCAGCTCCACTATATTATGTCTGATGCCCGTTCTCTCCGTATAAATATCTAGCGCCTTTATGATTACACGGTCTTAAAAAGTATCACAAGTTCACTTCTGGTTCTGCCACGAAAATATTCAGTCCGAATATGTCCCTCAAGTCCGATTCTTGCTCTACCACACGAAAATATTTCAAAGTCTGAACACGTACTGTAGACCCCCGAAATTTTTACAAGTCCTAACATGCACAAATTAATCTATTCGCGAGCGAACTGCTCACCGTCACGACACGCGACAGAATGAATTTTATCGTCCATTTAAAACCCACAATGCCTCGCCTTGTTTTTACTATCTTGTTTCGACAAAATGCCACAAACTTCCGTTTTAATAACCAGTCGACGCTTCTTCAACCAATCCACAAATCTCTTATATTTCCTCCTAATCACGCCGTCACCTCCACGGTCAGATGAATGTTTGTTTATCCTGACAACAACCACGACGTCGTTACTAAGGCGCCATATTGTTTATTATTTGCCTTAACCATTTCGCCCATTTACGACAAATAGTCTGTAATAAAACATGTCCCCATATTGGTATGTCACAATTTATATTTATATTTATACATAGTACGGGGGGAGAGAAATGTTGAGTTACGCTATGAAGCTAATTTCACTTTTTAAAATAATGATTTAAAACGATCGGGTTATTCTCGTGAGCTCAACCAGTAAGTTAAAATAGCAAATAGGAACGTATATAAACATGTGCAGGGTAGACAACAACAACAACTGCGTTCAAAGTCATCGCGACTAATTGCAATTTTAAGTGGCAAGGCAAGAAGCAATAAAAACAAAGAATAATATATCTAAATTTAAGGTTCTGTATTTTTTATTGGAATATTTTCTGGCTGCGATACTCCTGGATTTTCTTAATTGTGCAAACAGCATGCTGAGAGGGTTTGCAAGCAAGCAAGGAAAATCCAATGAAACGAAATAGTTAAGTGGGTAAAAATAAAGAAACTTCTAAAATTAACGCATAAGAATTGACATATAGAAAGTTTCCAAACGAATGGTCACATGACCATTCGTCATTGAATGATCTACATAAAAGTATGGCTAATTTGAAATACTATAAAAAGCATGTTTTTATTAATAAAATATCAGTTGCATATACAAGCTGATTAAATTCTATTTTCCACAAGTATCAAACAAAAATTCCAAGATTTTTTAAATTCTAAAATACATTATATATTCTGTAGGAAAATAGTGCTTTGACCAACTGCAGAACATGTGAATTACTCTGTGAAAGCGTAGCTAGATTGTGTTTACCATTTGCATAGCTAGATTGTATTTGCGATGTCATGCGGTTCCACGAGATTTAAAGAGCGCGTCTACTCCACCGAGGCGACAACGGGTAGAAGCCGATGATCGGCGACAATAGTGTTTAAGGGCCAAAGTAGAGGTAAGCGCTTGGTTCAACATTCTCTACCTCATTAACAGGCACAGGTGAAGACGTGATCTCATAGTTAAAGGCACTATAAAAGCTGGTTTAAAGTTTCATTCGGATCCATTGGCGATCATTGATTGATGCGTTGATGATCAAGAAAAATAATAAATATATTTCTTTTTCAATCATTTAGGCAATAATTGAATAATGAATCAACATACTAGTGTATTTGCCCCACTGGTCTGCATGTTTGCTCTCAATGACGCGATCTCTGTTTCGATTCCCGGTCAGGACAGATTGTAGTGTGCGCTTTCCTTGCAATGACCCAATAATTCTTGCTGTGTGACTTGTCGCACTGGTGGGAGACCGACAGTAGGACAGCGCCTGATCTCGCCATCCAGGGGGGGGGATATTACCACCTTCCAAAAGAAAAAAAGCACTACACGTATATAATGACTCTAGTAGTTGACGCGCCCAGACTCACTAACAATCAATCAATTAATCATCACTACACATACGGGAATAATAACATCAGTTGCTGTGCTTGAAAAAAATATAGTTTAACTTTTCGATTGATTGATTTTCTCGTGTTTCCGGGCGCGCCAACTACTTCGGTCATTAGTCCCGTTAGTGTAGTGCACCTCATTTTTCTCGGGAGATGGCGGTGATCTTCCCCCGCTGGATGGCGAGATCCGGCGCCGACCTACCGCCGGCTAGTGGGGTTTCCCCCTAACCAGGACTCTCCCACCAACGGGGCACCGCCCCAGTCGGGACAAGCTCTAAGCTCCTGATCAGTCTCCCGAAATATGTGGTAGTGTAGTGCATGTTAGTGTAAGTGTGTGTGTAAGGGGGAGAGGATAGGACAAGGAAGAGGAAGGACAGATCGCGCGCGGTCCGTGGCCCGTTTGATAGAGTACTGCTCCGGCATTCGCCTGGTGTTGATCAGGGAAACCACGGAAAAATACCGATCAGAGCAGCCGACCTCTAGAATTCTCCTCGAGACAGCCACTGAATTCGACCTAGCTGAAAAGCTAGTGTCGAAAATCCTGCCGCCGTCAGGACTTGAACCTAGGACCTCCCGGTTAGAGGCGCTGCAGTGACATCAGTTGATGCACTGAGCTACCGCTACCGGTTAACTTTTCGATCTTTTGGCCAAACTTTCGTCGTTTGGCCACACTGTGCGGCGGAGAGAGGGGCACCAGGCAAAGGAAGACAAGAGAGGCGCTTTTTGCGGCGTTTGTTTGACGCGTGTCACACACTCCGCGGCGAGCGCGCCGAGTCCTCAAGCGAGGAGACACCACGCCGCCGCGCCGCCGCGGTCGACTCAGTGGCAGTAGGCCGGACACCCGTCAGATGGCAGGCGGAGCGCCGCCCGCGCTCGGCTTGAGGTTGCCCTCTTGGACGGATGTGGCATCAATCAAGCCGCTTTGTAAATGCGCGGTTGGAGGGTCGCCGAAACCGACAATGGAAAAAAAAGACAAACGAAATAAAAAAACAAAAACGAAGAGGACAAACGAAGTTGGTCGCGATGTTTCTCTTTATGTGGGCGAAGGCTAACAAAATGCGGCTTCACTAAAACTCTGCGTTTGAGATTTCGTTGTATTTGAGAGAGGAAAAAATGAAGACGAGATTACAGGCGCACAAATCAAAATAACAGATCACGTTTCTCCCGTCATCAATTTTGGTTGGAAATGAGAAGCATGGCATTATACAAACAATGGATGTTTTATCTAACTAGATGTGCTGCTCGTATTTTGTGTTGACAATAACAATTGGTTAACAGGACATGCTTAATGTAAAATGCAAATCAACATTCTTTAGATTCACTCACGTTTAAGGTTACTGTTGTATTCATTATAGAAGTATATTCACTAAGTGTAATTCAAATAGTTCACGAATTGTTTTAATTCAGTTTTTACTTATTAGTTTATATACAAGATTCCTTTACTAGTAAGTGACCATACATTGTTCATTATCCTTCAATTCAATTCATTTAATGCCTTATTTTAATTGGCGAGGCCCAGGCCAGCAGTCGAGCTCTTCCGTCTGCCCATGCAAATTCCGCTATGCTCCTTTTACAGTCTCACAGAGAAACGAGGAATAACTCGAGTGAAGAAGCAGGCGATTTCAATTGTCCTCAGGGGCTTCTTTCAAGATTCAGGAACTTTTACATGCAAGAAATCTACAACGTGGGACAGTCGTCTTTACTTTCCCACGAAGAAAGGCATACGATTTTTGCCTTTAAAAATCTACGACTTCAATATGGTTGGGCCCTTAGATTTTGGGTATAACAGACCGATACACTAACCGTTACATCATTGAAACCAATTCCATTCGCATTTTACGTTCTTTAATTATGCTGTGGTACTTTAAACATCAGAGAGTTTGTGCACCAACGCACGTGAAAGCACTATCGATCTTCTGCACATGCGCAGTTCAAGTTTCGCACCTCTTTAGTGCATCTGCTCATACGCAGAAGATTGATAGTGCTGTCCGTTATGGTGTATACAAACTCTCTATATCCCATTATGTATTTGTGTTCAGCAAGTATACGAAATCTTAGCGTAGCCGAATTGTGATCCTGCTCCTCCCTTCTTCGTTTTTTCGCGTTCTGTCTCATTCTTTCCCTGTCCCTCTCGACCTAGCCCCGTTATGACGCTGCTCCTTTCCTCTCCAAATTTTAGCGTTCTGCTTCGTTCACTCTCTCTTCCCCCTGATCTAGCCCCTTTATGAACCCGATCCTCCCCTTTCCGCTCCTTCGCGTTCTGTTTCGTCCACTCCCTGTTCCTTCCGGTATAACCCTTTATAATCCAGCTCCTCCCGCTCCGTCCCTTACCGAGAGCGGTGGACCTCCTCTGACCGGGAGGTCCTAGGTTCGAGTCCTGACGGCGGCAGGATTTTCGTCACTAGCTTTTCAGTTAGGTCGAATTCAGTCGCTGTCTGGAGGAAAATTCTAGCTGCCGGCTGCTCTGTTCGGTACTTTTCGGTGGTTTCTCCGATCAACACCACGTGAGTGCCGGAGCAGTACCCTACCAAACGGGCCACGGACCGCGCGCGATCTGTCCTTCCTCTTCCTTGTCCTATCATCTCCATTACACACACACTAACATGCACTACACTACCACACATTCTGGGAGACTGGTCGGGAGCCTAGAGCTTGTCCCGGCTGGGGCGGTGCCCCGCTGGTGGGAGAGTCCTCGTTAGGGGGACACCCCACTAGCCGACGGTAGGTCGGTGCCGGATGTCGCCATCCAGCGGGGGAAGGTCACCGCCATCTTCCGAAGAAAAAACATGCACTACACTAACGGGACTAATGACCAAAACAGTTGACGCGCCCGGAAACACGAAAACATCAGTCAATCAAACTCTCCGTCCCTTCATGTTGCCTCGTTGACTGCCTGCTCCTCACGGTCTAGCCTCTTCATGATCCCACTTCTCTCCTCTCCACCCTTCGCGTTCTAAAGTTCACTCCCCGTCCCTTCCGACCTGGCACCGTTCGCCTACTGCTGCATCACGCCCCACCCTCATAATGCTCCATTCCATACTGGCATACCTAGCATTGCATTGCGGTTTACATACATATTGTAACGAATATTGCGTCACCGGCCGGCACCCCACATTCTGCACGCGCGGATTGCGTCAGCTGCTGGTGCCACCATGAGCTGCCTGTGAGCGCGGGTTGCGTCATCTCCCTGCACTAGACTTGTCCAGAACGTCCGGAAGGGTCTCGACGCCACCCGCCGAGTATAAATACGCGGCGGCCAGCGACCGCGGGTCAGTCTTAAGTCCGCAGTGGAAGCTGACTGTGAAGTGTGTGAATCGCGGTACAGTGATTGTGCTCAGTGGCGTGGACTGTGACCAGTGCATCGGACGGTGGCCAGTGCATCGAACAGTGATCAGTGCAGTGAACTGTGGCCAGTGCTCGGAACAGTGTAGTGTAAATAAATAATCAAGAGAAGTGTTGTATAAATAAATAATCAAGTGTCTACAGAGTTAAGAAATAAAATAAACGTTTTTTTGTTAAAATAATACAAGACTTTTTA
>BLKR01011108.1:0-38625 GCA_011170035.1 Teleogryllus occipitalis
TATATATATATATATATATATATATATATATATATATATATATATATATATATTGAGACGAGCTCGAATATACGCCCTGGTAACGGACCGGACCATATATAAAAATTCCCAAAATACCGTCTTCGGCAGTTCGCTAATTTGAACGCGGCGCGAGAACCCCGTCACTGTCTGACGTCGGCCGCGGCCGCGTCGAGCGAAACGCTTGTCCACGAATAAGAAATTCGAAAGATAAGCTTGGGAACGAGATCTTGTGATTGGCCGGTATCCGAAAAACGAGGGAAGCCAACGGCAAGAAATTTTTTCCGTTGAAAGTTGAAGGGGTCTCAGAAAAATCTCGGAGGAGGACGGATCGCTGCGGAACGCGTCTCACAAATCACGTAAAAACCGTTATAAGTGATGGTTAGTGAAGAGAAACCGGTCGCGAGTCGCTAGCAGTGAACTTCACGCGAGATTGTTTCATCCGAATACGGGAAGAGAACGAACATTGTACTCGTTTTTTGTTGATAACTCACAACGAAAAAAAACGTGTATCAGTGGGAGCGAATTATGTGAATTCAGTGAGGGCTGAATCGGACTCTTTTCCGGCGTACGCCGAACAATTTTCTGCATCGCCGCTACGTCACATCACCGAAGCAAGGAGCCAAGGCGATAACCATTCCTGAAAACACCGCCAGAGAAGCATTTGTGTTGGGGAAGGAACACGGGCGCAGAGGCGAGGCCGAGGCACTTCTCGGCCGAGAAAATTGGTACGGAGACGCAGCGGAAGGAGGGGCGGAGGATCGTGGAGGCCAGGCTACCCCGACGCGTCGCCAGCACGAGCCGTCGCGGCCAGCGCAGCGAGAGCCCCGGAGGTCGCGTAGGGCGCGATCGTCACGTCCCCAAACGCCGAGGCGCCGCTCGCAGCACTCGACTAGGCCAGTTCACGTAAAACCCCATTGGAGAAGCGTGAGTACCCGTGCGACAGACGGTTGCAGAAACGAAAGAAATGTAATTGAACGACGCTAAACCACACTGTTTGTTTCTTAAAAGCTTTCAAATATTAGGTATTTCAAGCCACATTTGTGAACGTTGATGTGTGGAACTCTTGAATGAAAGCTATGTTAAGAACAGAAATGATTAATTCACTTTAAACAAGTCACCCAATTAATTAAGTGTTAAAAAGGGGTGTTGTAAATAGTTTGATTAATTTTGCTCTGTGTCGAGCTTTGTTTAAGAAGTAGTGATTGAAGTGTATTATGGATTAATAACCATTTGTCAGGAATGAAAGCAATTCAGAGTAGGAAGGTTCAACTTTGTATTCTTTGGGTCCTTAAGACCAAGGCATGCCTGCACCAAATGATGTATAAAGTACAATTCATTAAATGAATGATGAAATAAGGTGATTTATTGTGAAGAGAGGTAGCAATAATTGCTCCGAATATTCATTTCCGAGCACGAAGGTCGCGTTCTGTACGTGATTGTTTGTCAAGGGCTATTTTTGTTGAATTTGTGTGTGTGTGTTTTTTGTTTTGTTTTTGTCATTCCTTGATTGTAGAATATACAGCCTTGTATGCCAGAGCCACAAGTGTTTTGCTTTGAGTATAAACCTGCCCGTATTCCCCACCCAGGTGCATTTTCAGGCATAAGCCTCATCCAGGCAAACGATTCGAAACAACTCGAGAGGTCTGACGTCGGGACGGCAGTGGACTGTCGAACGACGCCGGTAACGCCCACGTGATCTCACACATCCTTAGGGCTAACGACTCCTTCTCGCAACAGAGTTGTATTATGCGCGGCGCGTCGGAGGGAAGGCCACGACGTGTGTTCCGTCGCAATATATATACGTACGTAATATATATATATGTATATATATATATATATATATATATAGTGCAATTTTGTTCTGCAACGCCTTCCAGTTACGTTACAACAAAATTAACAGCACATAAACCTTCTCGGTGAAAGGTAGATGTGCCAACTTTCATGGACATCGGTCACTCGGTGTCAGAGTTTACCGCTTCCAAATATACCAACATCCATTTATGTACAGTGTCCAGAAGCTCCCGTTGCTAAAAAATACCCCATATTCTATGACATTTAAAGAATGGAAGATTCAGTTTCTTTTCCGAAAAAAATTGTCTACAAGAAAATTTCGTTTAAATGTTACCAGGCGCGAAATTCAAACCGGCCGTTGCGTCACAGCAGACACAATTCGAAGGTTCGTCTGCGGGAGGTGCGGCAGGGCAACGTTCCTTTGCACTTTCGGGGAGACGGTTGGCGGTTGAGGTAAGGCACTGGGCTTCACGCGCACTGGAGATCCATATCTCCTGGGGAGGGGGATCGCGATGGCGTAGTCGTCGTGGTCTCTGGTGGAGTGACGCAGACGACCACCCGGACCCTGAGCCCCGCGGAACCGCTCACGTCGTTAGCCTGAAGGTGCAGGCCATGAGAAGGCGATGCTAAGCTCCTGGTGGCCGGGCGACCGGCCGCCCACCAGTTGGGCCTATGGCGCGTTGACCTTGGAGCAGGATTGGGCGAAGGATGCTCTTCGGTGTACTCCGAATCCCATTTTAAAGTCCGGCGGGAAACTAGTTGCCCCCCGTCAGGTTGCTCCGGTACCGGCGTTACCCACGTCGTGAGCTGGCGGTAAGCATTGGAGAGACGGGATGGGGGCTCCGAGCCGCCTGGACCTTAGTCCAGGTGGCCCCAAGACAGGCTCTCGGATTCGTCGTGGCAGTGGCCCCATACTCTGGGCAAAAAGGAGGAAACTTGTTCCCGGCGCATGTGAGTGGCGCATTGTCGAGACTCCGGTACTAGTCTGGAAAGCTAGGAGCTCTGAGCTAGCAGGGCGGCCCCTACCCAGGCATTGTATGGGAAGGTTGCCGTGAAGGTAAACTGGGTGCTGGCTGGATCCGGCCATCAGCCTGTCGGCGTTAACGCGTCGGCGTGGGGTGCTGATAGCCCAAAGAGGCAAATAATAATATTAAGCTGGTACACAACTCCTATAATTATTTCATTACTAATATGTTGTTGGTGCAAAAGAAAAATGAATAGGGAAAAGCTTATATTTCATTCGCATTAGTTTGTTGCTTAGTCGCGTCGAGCATTGTATCGTGGGGAAGACAGAATTCGAACCTGCCATTGCCACACTGGATCAATTGAAAAGAACATGACACGCACTTCATATTCGAAGCTGCTACCTACAAGAGAAACAGTCACATAAATTTTCCCAGCCCGCCACCAATTTCATCAAAAATTTGTTCACGAATTCATCTGGGCGTTTGGGGAGAGTGGCATGCTTTCACCTCGCCTACGGAACAAGAAAACGAAGGCTCACATTCGTCTGTGAGAACTCTATGCGGGATACTGGATGCGGGATGCGGGATACTTGTCGCGTCGTCTATGTTCCACGGAGTTTAGCGTGTTTGCGAAAACAGGCCCAATCAAAATAAATACCTAGCAGAAGCAAACATTTTGTCTTATCAGCTCACAGAATTATCCCTAAGAAATAACGCAATTCTCAAGGTCGTTTTTAAAGGAGCTCATTAAATACCCACTATTCCCAAAAATATTTTATTTGAAGTAACCTTCATTGGGTGCAATTACATCTGAGGGAGAGAATGACAATTCACAATCCTTTATCGGATTGTCTGGAGCAGGCTATCTTCTGCTGGAGTTGCCCAAAACGAAACTCGCGGAAGCATCAGTTCGGACTGGAAGCCTAGAAGTAATCAATAAACTCAATATTTCGTTCGTGGGTTGCAACTCTGGTACAACAAAAAAAATACGAATTTTAAGACGTGGCATTCACTTTAAAATATTTTATAATTGTTATTATTAACAGAACTTCTATGAAGCCTTTTATTAGTACTGCTTGCCCCTTAATGCACCAGTTACTAAGCGTGTGATACCTGTAATTCAACCACCACGTTTATCTCGAAACATCATTTTTTGAGTTGTGCCAGTATTGCAGCCCATAAACGATTTTAATGAACATTTTGCTGCAAAACTATTAACATATGTCATGATATTAAGGGAAAAAATTGCAGGGACTATCATTTATCGCATGTGGCTTTCTAAAACACATGACATTAGTTCACACTGAAGATATGCAAAACATAATTTGAACATTCCAGGAATATTGTTAATTTCTTTAAAGCTTGGTTCATATTCAGCGTTCATTGTTACGTCGCTGCATACTGTGATTGTAACAAGAGACCGGAAAAATATGTAGTATGAAAGTCAAAATATGGACATAAATATGTAATGAAAACAGAAATAATATGTAATAAATATGTAAAATCGGACATAATATATAATATTAAAATATACTAATTATAAAACATATTTACATAATAATAAATTACATTTATAAAAAATTTCATAAACAGATTTTAAAAATAAGACAAACGTTTTAAAAATCATTTGGAGAGCACACGTTGATGCACAGTTTGCACCATACAACTTTCTCGGCAGAAATAAAGACTTCATCTATTGCTATCCAGGACCGTAGTTTAGCAGCCAGACCACACGAAATAGAAGCCGTCGTACAAACTAGCGATATGCACGACCAGCAATCACTGCAGCGGGTTCTTATCAGTGTTACAAGTCGGCGATCGCCAAATTTTCTCGGAAATTAAGGTTAAAGGAGACAAAACGCGGCGTCGGTGATAGTTTTCACACCCAAAGGTGAAAATGTTCTCAGTCGCTGACGTGCACTTCCCGCCCCATGAGATAATTGAAGCAGGCCTGTGGTCTGTGAGAACATCTGACGGCGCCTTCATGTAGCACACTTCGAGTCGACAGCACTAAGTAATAATGTAGGGACAATTTTTGATTTTTGGAAGATACTTTTCATAAAAAGTGTAATAAAATTGAAGAAAATTGACACAATAAAAAAATATTTTGTCAAAATTGAAAAATATGTAAAATATGTAATATAGTACTAAATATGTAAAAATATGTAACGAAAAAACTTGATATCATGTTAGGACGGCGACAATTCGCCAAGATTACAATTTTGTGAACGGTAAGTAGAAAGACGCCGATCTGGATGGCCGAGGTGGCTAAGAGCGAGTACCGACTCAGCGCTTCGATCCGAAGGGTCGCGGGTTCGAGTCCCGCCTTGGGCATGGCTGTTTGTCCCTTGACGTGTGTCCCTTGTGTGTTGTCGCGGAGGGCCTCGCGTTCTGCTGACCCCAGATCAGAGGAGCCCGCAAGTGTTTGTCTGGTGTATGGTCGAATATGCGTCCCTTCGGGACGTAAAGGGCAACTGGCTGTCGGCTGGATAAAAGCCCTAGGGAAAAAAAGTAGAAAGACAAAAAATATGTAATAACATAAAAATCCGGTCTCTACAAAAATGAATTTTAGTAGATTTAATACATTAAATGAATAGCTCGCATAAAACTTGTTTCTATTATGGAAATTAGCGTACAGCAAGCGATGTTTGCCTCACTCGACAGTTTCCCCGAAAAAGTAAGGAGATGACACTGCGACCAGCCCCTTTGCAGACGCCGCGTCGGTGTCTCAGGAAACCGGTTTTAATTTCGCGCCCGGAAGTAACATTTAAACTAAATTCTCTTGTAAACAATTCTTTTTTCAGAAAACTAAATCTTTCATTCTTCATGAATGCCAACATAGAATATGGGGTATTTTTTGTAACGGGAGCTTCTGGACAGGGTATATTTATATACATAAATGGATGTTGGTTTATATATGAACGGTAAACTCCGACACCATGTGGCCCATGTCCATGAAAGTTGGCACATCTACGTGTTCTTTTGCCCAGAAGGTTTATGTGCTGTTAATTTCGTTGAAACTCCACTAGAAGGAATAGATAGGAGAATACGACCATCTAAGCTTCTATCCGAAAGAGGTGTCAACAAAGATACTATCAGTGTGTATTATAAACGTTTATTTTCTTCAATCCTTTAAGGCCATGTCCTTTAAAAAATACACATACTTCAAGTCTGCATAGTGTGATCCGCTTAAAAATATTCTGTACACCAATGTCTTTCAAGAAACCCTTTTCAATTGGAGGAAAGGAATAAATGAATCTCATCGAATGTTATCCACTTTACAAGCCACATTGCATTTCTTTTTAATTCATACTTTTTAATCCACTTTTTAATTCAATTGCCTGTTTGATGACTTTACCAAATGAAAATATGGATATTATGTATCAGATGTTTTGAATATAGGACGAATGGAAAAACGTATTTCTGTTTATTTTTGCCAGGACACGTTTCGCCGATAACATTCAATTCAGTCACGGTGAAAGCGACGTTCAGACACGTTATTTTCGCGTTAAACGTTCATTTTCTTTAACGAGTAAAAAAAAGAAAGAAACAGGCTCTCGTCAGCACTTCACGAACGCATCGTTAGGGCTGAAAGGCGCAAATTCTCTCGTTTCCCCTCCCCGCGGGCGCACTGATAGCAAGGGCTCGTGCTCCCAACAGGCCCATGAAAGCGACTTTCTATATTCCCGAAAGTTCCTGCGAAACTGTTATGAGCTGGAGCATGGATTAGATGGCGCAAAGGATTTTATGAGCACGCCGCGTAAAGGAGAACTCACCTTGTTTCTGACTACTTCACTTTAAAGAATACAGGAACTTTGAGTGATATTTGCTACACATTCTCGTGAGGGTATTTGCTCTTTACAACATATTTGACAGCGTGTTGTTTTGGAGACTACATTGAAGATATGTAGATATGTGTGGGTAAACTTATGTGATTTAGTTGTTATAATACATGTGATTGGTTTATACATGCAAATCTCTTAAAGAATTAAAACTGATGAAACGTTTCTGCTACCTTCGGTTGAAAACCTAGAATGCTGTAGGATATGATGTACAGCCGTAAACATTAATATATTTGCAAAATATATACGTTTCTGGAGAGATTTACGCCTACCATTACATTGTAGACACAGGAGTTCATCAATGCGAGTAGTTAAGTTGCGCAGCAATGGCATTTTAGTAACCGGAAACAATCAGCCGGGAGTGGGCCAACAGAGGACCCAAGAAAAAACAGCAATGCCGTTGAGAGAACATCCTATATATTTTTTGAACTAGAGCTTCACATATTTAGTAGCTACATGTATGTTACAATCCTTTTTGCAGTTTTTATTTAAGTATTTTCAGTTTCTGAGATATGATATGGTCATATATATTGAAATTGGTGATGTTAGTTCAGTTACTTAATATTCATTCATTATTAGGTGCAAAACATTGGTTTAAAAATCACCATGACTAATCAATGCAATATTTTAAAAATACTTAGACATAAATTATTTTCTTTATATACTGCATATTTGAAAAGTATACGTTGGATAGTTTTTTACTTTCTCCCCTTACGAATACTTCGTAAGAAGAGAAAATTATGTAACCGTTCGTAAGAAAACGACGAATTTTCAGTAGAAAAACTCTTATAGTGGGGTTTTGGAAACAAAAAAGGATAAATCCTTTTGCTAAATGTGGAGAAAAATTTAACACGTGGTGTAGCCAGAATCCATGTTTTGTTGGTTCTTGATACCGAGAAACCGATTGACGGCAAAACATCCGTTTCTCTCCGTCTGTCCGGTCGTCTCTCCGTCCGTCTGGTCAATTTTCTTCAAAATTGATATTCCCCAATCGAGCTGAATGAATTCGTGGTTATAGGATTTTCAAACGGATATTTTTATTTTTGAGAGTAATTCACATGAAGCCTCAAAAACATTTTCAAAGTTTTCTCGCAAACGGCTCCAAGTTTTTAGATGAAACTTTGGTAGGAAATAATGTGGCGTTAACGACATTTGCATTATGTAAATGAAATTGAAGCGTTGTTTTGTCGAATACATTTATTTTAGCATAAAGCTTTTTCGGCCGCATTGCGGCCATCTTCAGTGCAATTCTGAGGCGGCTGGGGACCTCCGTCGAAACAATTCCTGTCTTGTTACAATTCTCTGTTGTCGCAGTTGAGAATTTCAAAAACTTTATTGAAAATCATTTGAAGCAATTCAAATCACAAATACCATTAATTAAGATAAATAATCTGTGTCTGTATGTGATTTTCGAATTTTCTACTTTTAAACAATTTTTCTCATCTTTTACTGGATAAAACGTATGTACCATCAAATCAATTGTTCCTTTCCTGTACATTTGTATGAACCGATTTATGTAAAATAATCAATATATCAACATTAAATTTAAATACAATATAACCAGTGCCCATGGAGCCAACATTGATATCCCTAATGGTTCCGAAATTATTATTACTTTTTATTACTTATCAACCAACAGCTGTCAGTCGGTCTGTGGACAACTGTAGCTCGTAAACCGTTTAGCCGGTTTTCTCCAAATTTGATATTCTCTGATCGAGCTTATGCGATCGATTTTATGCCTTTGCCCGAGTTCGATCCATACGGATCTTGTGTGTGTGTATGGGGGGGGGTGATATGAGTGCCGACAAGTTAACCCTGAGGAACGGAGATCGGGTCTCGGAGCTGAAAAATATTTTACTGGTTGAAAACACTTTTGCTGGTTTATGTTGTAGTATAATATTGCAGAGCATTTAGAACCAATGCGAAAAAGTATGTGCTTTGGCAGCACCACTGGTTTAGCAAATGGCACATTTATAAATTAAAATAAAAGTTGCGGGAAACTTATGAACTGAAGAGTCATTTCTGGAACGTTATCAAAACTTTTATTTTATTCCAATACCGTTATTCCTTAAACATAGATATTATTTATCATTCTTTATACAATAACAATATTTACTAATATCTTCAGAAAGGATTTATTAGTCGATTATTCTTAAACCACTGCCATACTTATCATCTTCGTTTCACAGACCTCCATCAAGTTTAAGCCTTAATGCTATGGTGGGATGGATGTTATTTAAATGTTAAAGGTCATCCCTCAGCTTGAAAGTCGCAAATCTATGAGAATGTACTAAAAACTATCGGAAATAATGTGATAATAAAAACCTCAAATCGATTTTTCCCCATATCCTCCCTTGCTCGGAACAACTATGTGAAATCGAAAAAATCACAAACTCCATCAACCACGTGTTAAATCGTGCCCAAGCACTAACTTTCACCCTAAAACCCCAAACCTCTAAACCCTCAAATCTAAAGAAATCTTTGAAATAGTCAAAAGAAAGCAAAAAAATATGTAGAACATGGCAACCGCTGCGAAATAAACAAAAAGAGTTTAAATTATAATTTAAAAACAATTAAGCATAAACTAGACGACTTCCGCTTTCAAACTTTTCAACCATTCCTGGAGCAGCTCCATCGAGCTACGAAACCGTTATGGAGGGCAATCACAACTATTACAAAAGAGAGCGTTTCACTTCCCCCTTGGTAAATAAAGGAAAAATCCCGTACTCTGAAATTGACAAAGCAAATCATGCATGCTACCAGAACACTTAGAAAAAACATTCACTCTAAACCCTATATTCAACACAGAAATTGGAGATCATCATCAGCAAACTCACTATACCGTTCCAAACAGAAACAAATTCATCTCCCCCTCAGAAATAACTGAAGACCGGATTCTCGAGCTACTACATCTTTTCTTTGCTAACTTGAAATTGGATGGAATCTTGACAGAAATTTGAATCATGAAACGGACGTCAGTTTAGTAGTTGTCTTATTTTGCACGAAATTGCACTTTTGGAAGGTTACTGCACGATATCGCGCGTTTTAGGTAATGCTGCTTGAAAATTGCACATTTTGCAATTTTACTGGACGACTCTTAGTTTTACTGCAGAAAATATATTTTTTTATATTTCCAACTTGTTTTAATTTATCTTTTTTAAACGTTTCATTTCAGAAAAATGTCTTTATGACGTAACCCAAAGTGCATTTGGGTGGTCTGCGAAACCCGAGAGCCGTTTAAAATGTATCATTTCAGCATTTTGTTGCCGTATGAACTGAGCGTCTATACATTTCAGGATGACTATTGTCTAATTAAAATTTCTAAGTTATTGCTGCAGGAAAATGCGGTGTGATCACGAGCTAGGTCCGCGACCCTTGGTTGCTGCCGCTTAGCTAAGGTTATGTCCGGGGCCTACCTTCCCGATCGGACCATACTGTCATAGAGTAAATAAACTATATTTTTACTATATTTAGTCTATGATACTGTATATCCGTTTTGACAATCTTCGCTGTTCTTACCAATCAGAGAGTATACTAACCAATACAACACAGTATGCGCGAGACACATAAGACCTTATGTACGAGCGCGAAGCTTAGTGGCAATCGCACTGTTTCAAAATCATCGAATTTCTCGGAACAGACGTTGCCCTGAGAAGTACGAGAGAATGAACTGTTTTTGACCACTTTTAGCTGCGTGCACACGTACGTCAGAGCGAGGCTTGGCACTCAGACAAATGTAACTGTAGAACGAAGTTTTTCCTGTCTGAAGCATATATTAGTTAATAAAAGATGTAATAATTTCTCAGAAAATAATTTGGAAATATACACAATTGTAAATTGTAATGAAAACAATTAAGAACATTTCTTCTGTAACTTAATTATTTTTTATTTCTAAAGGTAAATTTATATTTGTATTTCCTTTCTTGTATTTTATGCCAATTTGCGAAAAATATATAAAATTACAAATATGGTTTGTTTAAACAATACTACAAACTTATTTTAAAAACACTAAAATCACATTTCATTCACCACAAATATCACATTCAAAATATCAAATAAGTTGATAAGTCTAATAAAAGCAGTTATTAGGCTATAGCACCATTTGCAAAGTTTTGATCTTTTTGTTGCATGTTTTTGCACATTTTGGTGTTTTTACTGCATGAAAATTCTGTCTTTAGAAATAGTAACTAGCCATTAAACGCCTCACAGCCAGAAAGCCCTCCGGTCACGATAATATATGTAATCACGCTTTAAAAGAATTCCCCAAAACAGCAATAGTTATTCTAACAGCTATCTTCAATGCTGAATTAAGACAAGATTATTATCCGTCCATGTGGAAGAAGGCAATAATTCTCCCTTTTATCAAAGCAGGTAAAAATCCCAAACTTCCCATGAATTATTGCCCCGTAAGTCTACTGTCATCCTTGGGTAAAGTTTGAAAAAGTACGTCTGCCTCGCCTGGATACCAACGCCCATCAAACTCCAGCCATTCCAAATTCGCAATTCGGTTTCCGCACAAATCACGCCACTACCCATCAAGTACTTCGACTTGTTGAATTTATTGCGTGAAGCTTTGCGGCAAAACACCATGCCTTGACTAGTTTTGTGGATGTATCTCAAGCTTTTGACCTTGTCTGGCACAAACGTCTATTTTACAAATTACAATCTATCGGCATTCCTACTTACCTTCAGAATATCATTCAAAGCTTGCTTGAAAACAGAACCTTCCAAGTTAAAGTATACAATTCTCTATCTCCTAGCTACGAAATAAAACCAAGAGTCCCTCAGGGCTCAGTTCTTTCATCCCTCCAATTTTCACTAATTATACACAGCAAACACTCACCGCCAAGACGTTAGCATAGCACTCTACGCAGACGACACTGCAATTTTCACATCAAACTCTGACATTTATTTAACTCACTATTCTATTCAACCCTATTTATATGAGTACACTTACCGCCTAGACGAAAAAGTAGAGTATCGAATTGAATCCTGCAAAATCTGAAGCAAAAATCTTTTCCCTTCGTAGGCCTCCACTCCACCTTTACAAATTAATACCTCGGTCTCTTGGCTCCGTAATTCCGCATCAGTAAAATATCTGGGTGTGATACTAGATGAAAGACTTATTTGGAAGCGCCATTTTCAATACATTGTACTAACAAAAACCAAAGCAAATATATTCAAACTCTTTTCTCTCATTAATAGAAATTCATTGCAAACGGATTCAGCACTATTATATAAGTATTATTACATAATAAGATCATTCTTTCGGTATCAAGGACTCGAAAAACGGATTCTGGCTACACCACATGTTGGAGGATTTTTTTTCTTTCTAAATTTGGCAATTGATCCAATTTTTCAGGGCCAAGAAGAGTTTTTCTGTCGATAATTTGCCTTTTTCCCCACAGCATTGTGTAACTTTCTCTCTACTGCATATGGGGTAGCAAAAAAATTAAAGAGCAGCATGGAGTGTGGTGCCCAGGGGCACTCCATATGTAAATCCACCACTGGCTGTGACCTCAAATGTGCAGGAAAATGTAACCCAGGGTTCGTATTTTGATGCAATAATAGACAAGAAAACTGTAAACACAGCCTCTTCAAAAATTAAAAATCTAAAATTGTGACAACTTGCCCCTCTCCCGTACTCTACACTACCACATAAGTCGGGAGAATGCATTAGAGCTTGACCCAGCTGAGGTGGTGCCCTGCCAATGGGGAAATATCTGGAAGCCATTCAAAAAATTATCACTTTTTAAAGGAGGATTGAAGAAAAATTAATGTTCTCACAATAGTTTTTGTAATTAAATTAAACTTAATGTTTCTTGGTAGTTTGGTGACATAACAAAATATGCAATAACATTTCTTTTTGATTTTGGTCAACTTGAAACGGTGAATTAATAATGTTAACACAGCAAGTTTTGTAAACATATATTTTGCAATGCATCTTACATCAATTTTACAATATAATTTCAAAATAAAGAGAGTCCATTGTTATATATTACACCACAAGGCACTCTTACTAATGCACAAATGACATAGAATTTTCAATTTATGGTGTTTCATTACATCTATACTTAAACCACATTAAACACATGGAAGAGAAGTACATAAGTCATTGAATTAAGTAATTGTACAATATATACAGACAGGAATGTTTGAAAACTTGACCATTTTATTTTATAAATATGCTTACAAGAAAATTGGACAAGTACTTTAACAATGCATAAAATATACAGAATACAAATTGTGTTTTGCAGCACAAAGAACAATTGGAATACTGGATAAATAATATATTTAGAGAGCACCATGATAAAATCAAATGCTCTCTTATATAGGCCTATATTTACTAATCTTAACAAAATGGCATTGCTATAAATACTGCTAAAATTGACAGATACTGAAATAAGAGATATTAGAGGATAAGATTCATGGAATTAATTCAGAAGTAATTGTAATAAGACTGAATAAATGCAATATTGCAACAAAGAGATTCAAGACATCTCTTCTATCTTTTCTTGTCTCTTGAGCATTTTCAATGAACTGCAACCCAAAACTGACGAGTCCTTTTATTTTCACTCTCATACACAATACTAGGTATTAAATTGCAGACAGAAGATCATATAGCTTCATATTTATGATTTACAAGATACTACATGCAAACCTGGAATTGTGTGAAAAATAAAATATTGGGCAAAAAGAAACATCACTGAAAAGAAATTCCACAAGTCTCCTTTCCTCCTCCAACTTTACCAGAAATTCAAGCACATCACTTCATAATACCATTTTTTAATGTAATACCTCTTTTCTAATTAAATGCTTACTTGAGGAATCTGTTCACGTTTAAGACTGCAACAGCCATACTATAAAATACCACAGTAACCATACGAAAAGGAATAAATGTGAATTTCTATGCTCTGATTTCAAGATAATACATAATTCAACATCTTTAAAAATATACAAGTCATTATACCAGCATTTTTTGAAAATACATTAACATCCAAATTACTAATGTATATGTTTAGTAATACATTTCAAGTCTTGCAGAATGAGGGCAACTGGACACCATATTGACCACAGATAATAAAATTAGCCTTGAAAGTCAAGTGCGGGAACAATGAGACTAAAGGCTGTACATGACTTAACACTGAATATTAATATAATATTAATAATAATAATAATAATAATAATAATAATAATAATAATAATAATAATAATAATAATAAATGATTCATTTCTGGTTTACTTAATTTATTTTAGTTTTATGCAAGTGAAATGAAATACTACAAATTTGAGAAACTTTAATAAAGTTAATACTTATTTTTCTTTTTGATTACAGTTGTTTTATATATTTTAAAAATAACATTTATATACAATTTCATAAACAATAGTGCAATAAAAACTGTCTTAGATAACCTTTAATTAAATTTTATGGATTGAATTTACTTTTAAATAGTGTATGTGTGCAGTTGTATGGATTCTGAAAGAATAATAAATGAATTACATTTTCAACATGAATCATCCATATTTTACATTAATCCAAAATTTTATAGATACTACCTTTCTTCTCTCATTGTACTTCATTAGATAAGCTTGGTCCGTACCTACATGCAATTCACATTTAGACGATTACATTTACCTACAGACAATTGAAAAACAAAACAAAATTAAGAAATCTTTGATTTTCACCTTCAACAAACGTATACTGACAACTTACTTTAAATGCACAAAGCATACAAATTGAATAAGACATGTAAAAAGACATTACATGAAATAATGATACAAAATGCGACTTCTACACTCTTTTCTTTAAAAATTCTGTCTGAAAACAACAATACACAACTCTATTTAAATTGTTTTCAGTATATAAACAGGTTTCATTAACATTTTATTCACATTTCTGTTTGCATGCATAAATTCACAGTGCTTTATAAAAATTACACAAGTAACAAGAAAATATGATTCTCCCACAATTCGAAATTGTTTTTAAAAATACTAATCCACACCAAGATTCATAGTTTGAAGACTCCAAATCAAGTGTTTCCTCATTTTAAAAGAGAAATGAGCAGGAGAACATGCACCATAGAATGTCAATATTGTTATTTAATTGATCATTTTTAATTTGCTTCAATTGACTTTAATATTTCACATACAGTCCAAAACAACATTCAACCCTGAATCTTGTGCTCCCATTACATATGGGTCAGAGGTGGATTAATACATAAGCAGGTGAAACACATTGTCAGGGCCTCCTCATGGTAGGGGCACTTGAAAATAAAGTTTTGTTGAGAAGCTTATTATTTCATAAACATCAAAATAATACCGTTAACCCATTTGTTAACATTAAAAAAAAACATTTAAGAAAAAGCAATAACAAAAAACAGTTTTTATAAACTGCTGCAAAAAATTTAGACATAAGATCTTATGAAACACATTTATATGTACATGTTGCATAATTAGTTAAATATTAAAGTAATACATTGAAATGCTATAGCTTTACTTCCACAGTGATTTCATTTACATATGATCAGTATGTCAATATTATCTATAGTTTCACTCATATTATTCATAGATGGGCTTCATTGTTTGTTCATGTTTAGGGGGCTTTAATGTCCAGACATGCATCCTAGGTCCATCAGCAAAATTTACTATCATTTGAACAATTAAGAAAATGACACTAGTTGCATACACCTAAATAACAACAAAGAGCTGAGATTACAATATTTTGAAGCATTATTTGAGGCTTATCCATTACAGGTACAGTTTAGAGAACAACCACTAAAATTTCTTTGACTGCAGAAATCCTGATGTCAATTTATTATTCAACAATTAAATTTGCAATCATTTATTTGACTTCCAATTTAAGATTTAAATTAATATTAATAGTGCACATTGAAAGTACAACCATGCAACATCAAAAATTAGAAAAAAATTGTAAACTGGGCTGGGGTAGATTTTGATGAAAGAAAGATCTGGAAACTTTCCTTTGTGACAGTCATTCATTTTCCTCCCCACTCACTTCCAACAGCATATATGGAAATATTTTTTTTCCTTTTGCGTATTCTTCTTTTTGCTGGGGACACCTTATTTTATAGACAAAATCCAAAGTATTTACTTTTTCTGTTACAATTACATAGTAGTCTCAACATTCTTTTCCAATTACAATTTGATTTTAGTTTGCATTGGATATGACAGTAAATATTATTTCCATTTAAAGAAAGGTTAATTTGAGATCATTAAGAAAGATAAAAGTATTTGAAACACATTTGTAGTAGACATGTAATGACTCCTTTATTTCCTCTCTGTAACTTACTATATTTATTTTTGCTCACTTTATGGAAAAAAAGTTTCTCTTAAGAAAATATTTGGTGCAGTTTCACAGAAATACTGATTGCAGTACACAATGGAAATTTTCAGTAAAATTACAAACAAGGAAAAGAATATTAAGCCCTTATTCTTTAGTTAATTTTTCACTGTCAACATATGTCCTTGCGGTGAATTACTCAGCAACAATCAATGTCATGAAGGTATTATGAGAAATGTGTAATAGAGTATTAAGACATTTGAGACCAAACCCAACAACATACTTTCTGAAGAAAGAAGAAATAAGTTTGAAATAACATTTCAATTTCAATTTGGTGAAAATTCAGTAAATATTAGAATTATGTACAATCCTCAAGCTTTACATAATATTATTACATAATAAGGGTCAAGGTTTTAATAACTTCTCATAATTACCGGAAAGCATTTGGAGCTGAACTTGTTCCCGGCTGCTCTGAGTCAATAAAATCAGTAAAACATCATTGTTTTGAAAATAACAACATTAATAATAACAATATTAATAAAAATAATAATAATAATAATGCAACAATATGAGGTCTCATAAATCTCATTATATTAGGGTGTCATAACGATATTTGAACTTGGAGGAGTTTAATAAAATCATCGAACATTTCAAAACAAAGGAAAAGCCACATCTAATTTGGGACTAACAAAGTCACCATTTACTCATTTACATGCTTAAATTTTTATTTTTTAACAAAATACTGCACTGTCAGAATACATTGAGATAGTCAATGTCTCTGCTGAATTTGTGCCAAACAACTTTTGTGTACAGTACTCTAAGAGAAAAATTATTTTAATACATACAGAATATATAAAAAGTGAATACTTAGAAACCAGTCACATTGCAGTATTTGCATGAAATTAAAATAGCAATAATTCTAGGAACACGTCTTTTTCTTCTCCCAAAACTGATATTTGTTACCGTAAAATTTATCGTCTTACAATATCACCAAAATGCTGTGCTCTAGAAGCCCCAGTTCACATGAAAAATATTTTCAAAATATTTTAAACAAGTATGACCTTTCTAAAAATTAAGGATCTTAGACATCCCTTAGACTATAAATTCCAATTCGCCAGTACTCAAAGAAAAATTCTCTTCTGAAACATTTTAATCACTAGAGTACCTATAAGGGGTCCTATAATTGGGTACATTCCTTATGCTACACAGAACTGTAATTTCAACTTTTTGATTTTGGACTGGATTGTACTGTAATTTCAACCACTTTTAGGTTTAAGCAACTGATACTGTGTTCTTTTTTGTATTGCTCATTGTGAAATTGGTTATCCGAAAATAAACGACTGGTCGTTTCAGTCTTAATGGCAATGTACATAGGGAATATGATTATTTGTACTCACCTAAATGCAATGGGAATGTGTGTCTCAGTGAATGAATACTTAAAATATTTGTAACCTCTTTTTGCCAGAAGCATTTTAGAAATTTGAGTCATGGAATATCTTTAAAATAAAGGAAAAAACTGAATTTAAAAACATTGTAATAAACATTCACTGATAAAAGTCCAAGTCAAGGAAACAAAAAGCTATGGTATTTCTAGAAAACTTTAACAGACATTATCATGTCCTATTCAATGAATTGAAAGACCATTTATGAAAAAAAGTACCTTTTAAAGTGCTTAGGAAATTTGTTGTTTTCCTAAATGAAGCATTAAATTATTTAAATATGTTTGAGCAATTTGTAACTCTTGAAATTCCAATTTATTTCATAATATTTGTGATTTTAGAGTTTCCAAGGTATTCTTATTACACACTATCTAATTTCAAAATAACCATTTGTTAATTCTTTAATGAAAATTTATGTATGCATTCAATCATACATTTCTTCATACAAATATTTACTTTTCTGGAAATTCACAATTCATAAAAGATTCTATTGCATTTCTCCTTCATGTACAATAAGTTTATTTTTCAAATGTCATTTGAAAATATTTTTACAAGTACTAAATGCCAAAAACATTATTAAGAAATTTCAGGTATGTGCACAAGGTACTTCTCGAACAGACTTTTCTACAATTAATCTCATTATTTATTCCTTCAACTGTAGAATCATTTAATTTCTAAAATGATATTACGGTGCATGTATTCTTTCTCTCTCACTCTCACTTGGAAGGAATAGCACTTTCTGTCTTCATCTTTGTTGCTATCAACAACAAATGGTCCCTGAACCTCATTACATACAATGAATATAATTACTCCACAGTTAGAAAATAGAAACATTTAATACATTTAACATTCACTCACTTTGTCTTAGAGACTAGCCATTTACTATCTTCAAATCATTTGTTAAGTTACAAAAATAGTACGAACAAGTGAATGGTATCCAAGAAAAAATTGATATTGTAAATAAGAAAGTATTTAATAAATACTTAAACTATTTTTTTTCTGTAAAAGTACTTAAATAAGAATACTTTATAGTTAGTATTTTGGGTGCCAGACCCAAAATTATTGCCTTACAGTTTGGAAGAGATCTTTGGCACAATTTCATTCCACCAGGAAGGTCTTTCCATCCCTCTAGGATTGTGAAAAAATGCTGCTTGTAAATTATCATATACCTATGAACAAAAATTGTAGTAATACAATTGAAATATTAAGAAGTAAATTTAAATTCCTTAAAACATTACTTTGGTAAAGCTGATATAAGATCACAGACAAATAATACAACTTTAAATTTTGGCTCTTTAAGAAAGAAATCCTTTGGAACAAATGTTAACATATTTTAAGCCTTCCAACATGACACTTTAAATGTCTATTATGCAATCAGACTTTTAAAAATTTCAGCTTCAGATATAAAGCTTTTTCTAGAACTCTTTAACCTTAAGTCTTGTAGAAAGTCATTCAATTCAATTTTAAAGAGCATAAGGTTTCCTACAATTTATGTAAAAACCTTTTTTTCCAAATTACCTACCAAGCTATTGCTTTTTAAAAAACAAGTTTTTCATTCCTCCAATGTACGTGCAAGATAGTATTTACAGAGATTATTCAAGATACACGTTTGAGATATTATAATCAACCTATTATTATTACATGTAATACAAGTGAATAGTAATACTAATGAATAATAGTGGTGAGAGAGGAAATCAGAGCACAAAAACTGACAGCGTTAGTGACTTATCAGGGTTGGGCTGTATTTCAATACTTGTATTTGAAATACGTATTTGAAATACATATTTTAAATACATTTTGTATTTGAATAATAGTATTTTAGAGTTTTTGGACATGTATTTTAGAGATGTATTTAAATACATAAAATAGGTGTATTTAAAAAAGGAAATACTTAAAATACTTCAAATACAGATGAAGATAATGAGGATAGTTTCGTTTGTATTATTCTGCTAGTGAATGAAATTCATTGAAATAAAAATAAAAGTCCCTTTCAGTTGTTGAATTTGAAATTTCTCCATTTTTAAATTATAAATCTATATCATTAAAAATCCTGGACAAATATCCAACAACAAAAAATGCGTTTATTCCTTGTAACTAGAGTCTGGACAATGTCCTTTCTGTCTATTTTATTTCTCTGAATGCATTTTTAGGCAACTTACCCCATTATCAATGTTCACCTCAGAAATGGCTTTTGTGATTTTATAATGCCCATTTTAGAGATAGTAGCCTAATCGAGCATTAAGAACCTATATTGCATTTTCGGTATATTTAATATTTTTTGTTCACTATATTTTGTTTTCTACGATCATTTTTTGAGAAATCACAGAGGGTGAGTTTTTACCAAACAAGTAACAAACGCATACACTCTGCCAGAGCGTCCTCCGAATGAGAAACTCTATGCCCTGTGTGATCTCGCCTGTAATGCGTTGAGTAGGACCACTGCTTACAGATGTATGAGAATTTGACACCATGCGAATTACCATATCTACATCACCGAAGCCCATCAAGGCACTTCAGAGAACAGGAAATTGCTCTCGATGATTCGTGAGCTATCTGTTCCTTAACAAGAACGCAATTGTCTTCAAAAACTGGCAGAGTTGTCTTTGATAATTTTGTATTGGTTTCAAAGTTTGGTGCATGCCAGATCAGTAAATTTGCTGTTCCTGCTAAGCATGCTAGCTATAATACCAAAAGAGATAGTTTTAAGAAGTTCATTGCTAAAGGAGTGTTTTTTTGGAGAAGATTCGATTTGTGTTTAGAGAATTGTGTTCATCCTTTATGTAGCACATTACATATAAATTTTAATATAATTCAACCATAATCCCCATTTCTCTGCCTATTTTCAAGTTTTTACTTCCTCAGCGCCTGCCTACTGTCAACTATAATGCCTATTTCCATGCCAACTTTTAAGTTTTTAAGTGCTTATTTGCCTGCCTATTTTGGACCTTTTAGTGCCTACATGTCTGGGCTCTACTTTTAACGCTGGTTTACTTTCATCCACACAAGTTGAACAACAGTTTTCCTTTGCAAGTTTTATAATTCCCCAAATAGGTGTTTCTTGTCTGATGATTTGTTTGAAAACAGATCGCTTTAAAAGGATATTCCATTCATTTGAGTTACATTTATAAGTTATTGTTTAGAAATTTATGACTGTCAATTAGTAATTTATTGTAATTGACAATTACAATAAATAGTTGCAATAAAAAAGTAATGATACAAAATTATTGTATTTACTATATTTTGAGTATTTGAAGTATTTTAAATACGAATGTATTTAGCTATTCAAAACCTAATGTAGATTGAGTATGTATTTAAAAACTTATTTACAAAGTATTTTGGCAAAGTATTTAAATAATAAAATTAAAGTATTTTGTCCCCCCCCCCCGGGACTGATGCACCAACAGGAGATAACAAAACTGAAACAAGAATTCTATGAAAAACTACAAGAAACCTTGGACAAAGCAAAATAGGTCAAATTACTAATACTAGGTGATTTTAATGCAAGAATAGAGAATAAAGAAATACAACCATGCATAGGCCCAGAAGAACAAGTGACCAACCAGAAGGGAAAAATACTGATTGATTTATGTACATACAACAATTTGATAATAATGAACAGCTAGTTCAAGCACAAAAATACCCGTAAGCACACATGGGAAGCAATGGGATCCACAGACTGATGTGACTGATGATCTGGCTGCACCAAGTGTGAGGATTTTTTCCCCTTAATTTAGCAACAGATTTAGGCTGGATTTAGGATTTATCCACTTTTTCACTGTCAGGGCCTGGCAATGAATTTTTTCGGCCGAAAATCATCGTGTTTTCATACAGCATTACATAACTTTCTCTATACTGCGTACATTACTTTGTATACATATGTATATGAAAAGGTAAAAATTAGACTGTTTAACATTGTATCCAAACGAACCCTGTATTATGGTAGTGAAATCTCAGTAATAAGGCAAAGAGACAAGCAAAGGATTGAAGCAGTCCAAACTTACGAGCAGTATTAAAGATCACAAGGAAAGATAGGTTGAGAAATGAACACAAAAGAAAGACTTAAAATAAAGAACATTGTCCAGGAAATAGAGAAACACAAATAAAATGGCATAAACAAACAAAAAGAATGAAACCCAATAGATACCCAAAAATAACAATGAGATACAAGCCACAGGGAAGAAGAGAACCAGGAAGACCGAAGGAGGTGGACAGACCAGGAACTCAAAAGCAATTGAGGTAATACAGCAAAGAAGGAACAGGTCAAGAGGCTAACCTCAAAAGTTTATGATGATGATGATGATGATGATGATACGTGATACTATTATTTATCTCATCGTCGGTGAAAACATTGATTCAGAAAAGTAAGCATTGTTGAAAAAAATTAATATCAATAAAAAAAAAAGAAGATGGTTGTATGTTTTCGCATTCCAGCTTAACTCTTCAATGTGAAAACAATGCCGTTTCAACAAAACAAGGCTCACTCAAGGCTCAGAGCGAAGTTGCTCGCCTTTCACCAAGGAGGTCCAGGTTTGATTCCCAGACAATCTCATGAGAAATTTGTTCCAACAAAATGAGTTTGGCTGCTTCTTAACAACTAGTCCAACCCCTGTGAAGTGTCCTAAACCAAATGAGCTTTTCAAATTCCTTCTCAATTCTGGCTGCTGGGTAGTGACGCAGGAGTGTGCAAAAGAGAGGCGCATATGCAGAGATGCTACCTGGCGGTCCTCTTGACCACTGACCATGACAGTAGACCAATATAATATTAACAGAGAATTATTCCTTAAAAAGCAAGTGCTCAACACCTTCCTAGGGATTGAAGACACGTTACATCATACAGATGCAAACAATTTTTAAAAAGTTAAAAAACATACATATAAATTATTACTGTAGAATTGCAATTGAGAAAATAATACTGTATGGGTAAGACATCCCTAGATGCCTGGGAAGGAAGTGATGTTTACAAACAAATCACTATGCAACCAGCAATGCACATACCGCGTGTAATGTGCACTGAACTGGCACAATGGCCATGATGGGCAATGCTGTTAAAAGAGATGACTGTGATAAATAAGTACAAATACAGAGATAAATAAATAAATAGATTAGTTGGTATGCAATGGTGGGACCTGCTGACCACCTGATTACTGGAGCCTTCTTTATCATGTGCTTCGTCTTTTCATTTGTCGCTTTTTGTACACTTAGGGAATGTTTGTTTATACTAGTTTTGCAGTAGCTTTTAGCATTATATATTTTAATCATATATATATATATATATATATATATATATATATATATATATATATATATATATATATATATATATATATATATATATATATATATATATATAGAAAGAATCTAAATAGGAAGAAGAAGAAAATGACGAAGAAAACAAAGAAAAAGAAATAGAAGAAAACAAAGAAAAAGAAAATGAAGAAAACGAAGAGAAAAAGAAAATGAAGAGAAAAGAAAATGAAGAGAAAAAGAAAATGAAGAAAGAGAAAAAGAAGAAAAGAAGAAGAAAAGAGGAAGAAAATTAAATCTTAAATATTTACTAGTTGTTTACCTTTCCATCGGCTGTTCCAAGCACTGAATTAAGGATGTAATCAGGTGGGGCTAGTGCATCCACAACTCCTATAGCTTCATCCTTCAATGCTGAGCATAAATAAAGGACACTGTCTTTCACTAAATTTGACAATTCTGGACCGCATGCATAGCCACCTGAAACATATTTCACGGTCTAAGAAAACAATTCTTAACAGAATTCAAAATGGGTATTCTTGTTAAATTACAAAGTTCACAATGGCAAATCACAAATCACAAGTTCCTGTACCTCCTCTGCTATATACGTGAATAATTCATTGCTTCAGAAACATCAGAAGACATTACTAAATAAATATTTTCCAAATCTTACCTTGATAAAGTACAGTTAAATTTTGATCCAGACACCACAAACCATACAATAAGTATAGCTTTTCCAAGACCGATTTTAAATTAGATTCAAGCGAACTATCACTGCATCTCTTCCAAAAATACACTAGCACATTATTCTGGAATAAAAACAATAATGTAAAAAATACAGACCTATAGGCATAAATCATGTTTTGAAATGAATGTAATAGTTAAATATTTACAATTATGGCTACTACTGTAAAATAGTGGTGTTACTCCTCACATAATAATAAAAATAACAATAACAAATAACTCGGGGGAGGGGGAAGGGGGTAGTAGCTCATGGGGCTTAGCTCTTCTCTCTCCCACATGACAATGATTCATATTCAAAAATACAGCTTTTATTAATTTTTCAATCCACATGCCAGAAAGAGTGGAAGAATCTTGAGCGGCATCTCAAATAAACTGCCCTGCAGGTTTGGTGGCAAACCCATTACCAAGCTATATCTCCGCAGCACTTTTAACACGACCAAGCGATTTAACTTATTACTGGCAGAAACCACCCACCTCCCACCCCGAAAATTCTTGTGCATGCCACTCATAATAGTAATATATTAATTCATAATGATCATTTAATCTCCTGATTCATCATCTGAAGGGTTTGGGTACAAAACATGGTAACCCATGAGGAAACCTTTGGGAAATATAAGGAAGTGAATATTTTTTTGTGGCAGGGGTTTAAATGGGGTACATAAAGATGATAACAGCAGGGGACAACTATACACCACAATTTGGAATAGTTGAGAATCACAGCGCATGAACAGCAGATGGAAGTGTTCGGAAATTTTAATATCATAAAAACTATAGCTTTGATGGTTACCGTCTTTTACACCCAAACTCTTCCTTTAAAGCAAAAAATAAAGAAAATATTTTCTGTGCATGGATGTGTTATTAATGTTCTAAGTAATTAGGAAAATAAAGATAATAGAAAAATTGTAGGTCTTGGAGGTGTTGGAATCTAATGGGTTAATACTGCAACATCTATCCTACAAACAGGCTCACTCCACGAAGCGTGAAATGCAGGGAAGAGGAAGGAAGAGAGAGAGAGATGGTGATAGAGAGGGAATGGCAGAGAGGAAGGGAGGGGGAGAGAGGGGGAGGGGAAAGAGAGAGAGAGGGGGAGAGAGGAAGGGAAGAGTGAGACTGATTAATGGATTGATTGATAACATTTATGGCCATATGTTTCAACCCATTTGGCCTAAAAATTATTTACATAATGAGTACAAACAAGTATGTCAAATGAGTGGGATGTGTTGGAATTCAACATGATTTTTCATGAAAGTGTGTCTTAAAAATAATCATTGCTGAGACAGTCTCAATAGACAAACTGTCCTTTTTACCAGTCCATAAATAATTTTTTAATGAAAACACTCTTTCCACTCAGAACATGTGAGAACCAATTGCACAAAAGACAACTGTAAGACTGGGGCACGAGATTGCTCACAGATGCACAGTAGCTTTGTCTACTCACACAGTTCATTTAAAATCTAAGCAGACATGACATTGAACAGCTGTGAAGAAAGAGGCCTATCAGGAGCTTTAATTTTTTTGTTTCTGTGACATCAAAATTTGAAGCTTGTGGCTGGCCCGTTCGCTTGCAGCATTTTCAGGTCAACTCCAACAGTATTATAAATGAACCCTAAATGTTCATGTAATGTGCAATTTCTTTGACATTTCATAAAGAGATTATCTTTGCCAATAGGTGTCTCCAGCAAAAAGAAATCGGTGTTGCCATTTTCAGAACACTTACCAACACATCAAATTGAATATAAAAACATTGATTTAATAAAAAAACGAGACTATACAGGACAAGATGCTTCTTCACAACAATGGTGCCACAGGATAAATAACAGGATTGTCCAATTCTGTTAAAAACAGGATTTTTCGGTCACCCTAGGGTATAACAGTCTGATCACACCACAGAAGCCACAAACACCATAATGGTGTGACAGAAGCCACATCACACCATATGGTGTGATAACACATATCACACCATACCTATATAAGAACGTTAACTATGATAAGATTAATGAAAGTTCATTTTAACTTACCTGCGCATACACTAATGATAATGTTCTTGCAAGATACACTTGTACGCTGTTTTTTGCATGAAACTTATTATTAGTAGCCAGGAGATTTGCCTGATATTTTTCTTCAGTAGAACGTAGAAGCCAGCATAACATCCATTGAAATGCCTCCTCCACAACTGAAATGACAATTTACAAAATGAATTGAATAAAGTTTATGTAGTTCAGAATAGTTTGTTAGGGTACTGCTCCAACATTCGCCTGGTGTTGATCTGAAAAACCATGGAATACTACTGATCAGAGCAGTCGACTGCTAGAATTCTCCTCCAGACAGCGACTGAATTCAACCTAGCTGACAAGCTAGAGACAAAAATCCTGCCACTGTCAGGACTTGATGATAATGCAGGACAAAAATGTCATCGCTCCGCAACAATGTTGCCACACACGTGTGGAGGGCAGCCATGAACGAAACGGATTCCAGAACTGAGTCAAAGCATGTGCGCCATGCAGTGAGATTATAGACAGCCGTTCTTGGCCTGCCACACTGACAGAACTCAAAAAATAAGAATTTTGAATTGTGTTCATTTTTATAATTTTTATATTCACTTTTAATACTTTAACAGAACTTGTACAAAGTCTTTTGGTAAATCTTTACTTCTTAATTCATTAATTGTTAACATGTGATTTCTTTATTAAAAAATTACTAAAAACTTGAAACACGTATGTGTTGAAATTTCATTTCTCAAGATTTGCCAGTGATAGATACAGTACACTAGATTTCAAAAGGATTCTGCAGAATTATTTGGTTATTGAAAACTAAAAAAATGTATATGAACTTTTCCACTTGCGTGTGTATGTGCATGCGAGAAACATTTCATGTCACATAGTATATTTTGAATGATTTTGTAAGGACATTAGTCACCATTTTTATTTTTACTATTTTAGCTTTTCGCTTGAGACGTACCTACAGGTTGATTACTAAATAGCACTGGATTTGTTAACATGAAGTTATTCAAGGTTGAATTTTACAAAAACACAAACTTATTTTTCAAACTTTGCACAAGTCACAAAAGTTATTTTAAGACATTCCTTGTACAACATGATATACTCCATCATACGAGGTGACCCTGTGTGACAGAAGATTGTCAATTGCCTTCACAATTTCACCACAAATCCAAATCAACATTCATAATTCCACAAAATGGCCCGCTGCAATGGACTGCACTGACAAGCTCCTCAGCGCTGGTTAGTGAGCCCTGAGTGCACCCTGGTTTCGTGTCAACGTGCGAATGGAACATGCGCTTTTTGCAATAGTGTGCCCTAGCAATCAAATGAAACACGATTGCTGCCCCAAGTGTGCACTGGGTGCACACCAGTGCGGCGAATGGAAAAAGCTATAAGGCATAAAGAACTGGTGCCCCTGTCCCAGATCTTGCAGCAATTGGGAGAATATATTTCAGTCATGTGGTTATTAATGAAGTTCAACTGTTTTAGAACCTGTCAAAAAAATTGTCCACTAGTCTGAACAGACATTTACATTTTACTACATTTTACTAAATGAAAGAAAGATATAAAATGGTCAGTAGGCCATCTCTAGACATTGTAATATGAAATAAAGAATATATTTTCCAGTCTTACAATTGTGTGACATAACATCTTCTTTTACTTGACCATGAAATTTCTTTTGCAAGATTTCTTCAGCATTGAACAGAAAATTGACAGTTTGCAAAGGGGATGCAACTTCTTTTTTATTTTCACTGTCATTTACAGATCTCCATTGCCTCAAGAGCCAATTACTGGCCTGCTGAACCAGAACATTATTATCTCCTTCGTAAGTGACTTTTGCATCATGGTTATTCCGTAGGTCACCCAAGCCAGAAGCTAAAAAAATAAAAATAACTCTGTTACATGGAAAAGCATTTAGCACGTAAATATATAAGTGATTTCTGTTATTTACCTTTGAGGTAACCATTTCCTCCACAAGCCTCTCTGCATTCTTGAATGGCACTGCTACATGTCCAAGTTATAAGAGGCTTACAAGCAGACACCATAGCATGAATCTCGGCAACCATTCCACTCTAGAGAATATAAAATTGCAGGTGTGTCTTTTGAGTTTCCATTAAATATCTTAACAGCAATCAAATTTTTCCTATAATTCAAGATATCCTAAGTCTAGAACGAAGCTATTACTCTACTGATATAGCTACATAAAGGGTGAACTTTAAAGTTTAGAATAGAAAGGAAAACAAAATGCTCATGGACATCTGAAAAGTACACAGTGGACCTACTATGCAGGCTGTATTTTACAGCAGAACTATGAAACATTACTACCAAAAGAATGAAATGTTTTCATTTTCAAATTCGAGTAAAAGTTCAAAGGGTCTCCACAAAGCTTCAACGCATTCTTCAGAACATGGACAGACACAAATATGAATATTCCTAATTTGTGGGGTAAGCTATATGCACATGGTACTGCAGTCTGCACATCTATAAAACAAGGTAAGACATAACAGTTCACATCCTTTCAAAGAAACTTTTTCACCAACTCAGAAAATCTCTCTATCTGTCTATTCTGTTCAATTAAGCTACTTTAAAAATGGACAACTAAAGAGAAAATTACATTTAAGTAAATGGACTTCAGGTTCTATTATATTCTTGATATCTTATTAAAATGTTAATTATGCAGTGAATATGACTTATTACAATAATTCCTTACCAAACGCCTCAATTTCCCACCACAATTAGACTCTTCAACACAATTTAAGTATTGGTCCGTAAACAAAGAGACAAAGATTTTCATGGTGCAAGCAGCTGCCATGTAAGGGAATAAACGCCATTGCTAGAAAATGAGTAAACAAACAAGATGAAAGATACTTGAGAGATGAAAGATGTGTTCAATTAAGCTACTAGAATATTAAAATCTTAATAAAGACATAATAATTATTTTTGTTCTTACCTGCAATTGGTATTCTATTACGGCCAGTTCATCGTCATCATCACTGGGTCCAAATTGTTTTCTTACAGCAGAATATCGGACAGCTATACATACAGCATACGAAAGTGTGTTGGAACTTTCTTGAATTATACCTACTCTTCCAGTAGAAAGATTTTCTAAGGCTGCTCCTACACAACACAGCAGTTAAAATATACTTTATTAAATGAAATATATATATATACGGTTAGCTCAAGCTAGGTTTACATGCATACGATCTGCCGTGCATTTTGGTGTGTGCGCAGAGTTATTAGATTTGTTTGGTAATTCCAATATTGCAATTATTATTTCAATATCTACTATTTAACTATCCAAGTATGATGACAAGTATGATTCTATTGAGCCGCATGTTGCTGGCCTCTGGTGTAGACCTATGAGCATTGATCTACCCCATCAGGACCCTATTCAATCCCGAGATCCTCCCAATTTAGTTGCAATCGAAACTAAAAAAAGAAGACGGTGATGATGGAAATGCAAAAAATGATACAAAAAATAGGAAGACAATTTGCAACACTAATGGGTGTAAAGGATTATCTGGCAAGCGCTGGCTGGCTGTTTTCACAGGCGATACGGCATAACTTGGAAGATGACTGTGGTGGAGGCTAAAGATGCTGACATGAATGCTTCTCAAGAGTGGAAGGAATATCATCTGAAATATCTAATTGAAAAGAATGATCCAAAGATATTTTCATTGGAAATGAAACAGCATGTTTAATCATGTGTTGCCAAATAAAAAAATTTCTCACAAGGAAGAGAAGTGTGCAGATCAGTGGCAACTGGTGCCCCAACAGTTTGCAGGTTGCACCTCCATCAAATGACAGATATGTCAATTCCAAAATTCAAAATACAAATATATTATAAAAATGTAAGCTATTCAAATAAGTTAAAACTTAGTTAAATAATATACACTGAAACACCAGTTACATAATTTTTTTAATTTTTATGCGTAGTGTCTATGTAAGGCATATACATCTGGTACTGGCTTTGATTTCCACTGGGCACTTATCTTCGACTACAGCACATTGCAATAAGCAGTATTACTTTGATGCGTTTCACACAAAATTATTTTATTTCAAAAACTTCACTACGCTGGTATATTTGTCAATAATGAAAAATCTTTGACACATATTCGTATTCACAAGAACGTTCGGTAACCTCTGGCCAGCTGCAGCCACACTGGCTTTCGCGAGACACTAAGGGACATCCGTCCAGAATGGCCACCTTTACAAAAACTCATCAAATGTTCGTTTTGAATCAACAAAGCTAACATCAAATGAAAAAAAACTCTCCAAATATCATAAACCATGCACTGAATATTGTCAATAATTGACTAAACTTGTGCACTTTCAATAACAAGCACAATTCATAAAACTAGGTTGCAGCGAGTCACACAAAGACAGAACATGGGTATTCCCCCCAGACACACTCCGTCGTCGCACATTTCTAGACAGCACCACCTGCCTGTTGCGCATCCAAAAGGCCTAAGAGAAAATCAATAAACCCAGTAATACAGCCAAGAGCATGGTGCAATTCCTAGCAGGGCACCAGACACCACAGAGAGCACCAGTTGGATGCTCTTTGGTTTCAAAATGATTTCATGATATTGCTGTAATATCTTGAATATTGAATGTTGTTAAAAAGAAAATGTATATTCCTAAGATATTATGAGATCTTTTTCGATTATCTGGGGGCTGTACAACCGTGCAATCTAAGTATGAGTACTGGTGTAGATGGAAAACAACCAAAAGAAAGACAAACAGCATTATTTTGTTATAATGCCACTGGCACTGAAAAATTGAAGCCTATGGTTGTAGGACATTGCGTAAAGCCTAGATGTTTCAAAGGTGTGGCATCTTCGCCAGCAAATTATAGAGCCAACAAGAAAGCATTGATGACCAAAGAACGTTTTGCAGGCTGGCTTCTCAAGTTGGATGAAGATATTCATATTGGAAAACAGAAAAGAACAATCCTATTGTTGGTAGAAAACTACTCTACTCATAAAGTAAACTGCAGGTTGGAAAATATCAATAGTAAATTCCTCCCTCCCAAGAAGGTTAGTTGGGGGTAGATGGACTGTGAAAGCAAGAACAATTGCCGATTGTTGTAGAAAATCAGGAACTTAGGTTTCCAGGCCAGTATTTCACCAGAGGTTGAGGCTTGTGAAGATAATGAGGAGGTGTAAGAATAAATTGCAAAGGAGTTGGATCTATCATCGGTAACATTTGATGTTTATGTTAATTCTGATGCTGGGACTGAAACAAGAAACCACCTCACAGAGAGTGACATTGTTGAATCTTTAACTAAATCACAAGAAAATAATGAAGAGGAGTAAGTAATAGAAAAAAAAGATTGAAACAGTGCCTTCAAAAGAGCCAATGTGTTGAGAAGTTAAAAGTATACATGCAGAAAAATATAAATGTTTCAGAGACAGTTCTCATCTCATTATTTGAGCTAGAACACTTTGTGGAAAGTAACTTGCTTAAGAAGACAAAACAGAATATTAATGAGTGATTTTTATTTTTTTCACTATTTAGGTGCATGGGTGAACAATTTAAAATAAATTTGTTAAAATAGTGTTATCAGTATAAAGTATAAATAAAATGATTTTATGATGTACTTTATTCTAAGATTTTACTGTCCTTATCTCAGAAATAAATTAAAATGAATATATTTATATATTTTTTTAAAATAATTGAAGGGCTTAGCACATGAAGGTGTAACTCACTTTCTACTTTCTCGTATGCATATGTATAAACAGAATAATATACATAGTATAGAGAAAGTTATGTAATGCTGCAGATAATCGATTTTGAGATTTCAATGACAGTATTACAATACACATTTTGGCGTCCCCTGATACCAAAAAAGTGTTGTTTTTTTTTGTTTTTTTTTTTTCAAAACATCCGTCGGACTGGACAGTGCCTGTCTGTCCATTTGTGAACACTACTAGCGCCTAAACCATGTGTACGATCGTTTCCGAATTGAAGAAACCCCTGTCCATCTGGCTCTACTTGAAGCTTTGAAAAACTTTCTTTAAAATTTGGGGTACTTTACATGAAGTCCCCCGAACATTTTCACATTTTTTTAAAAATAGCTCCAAATATTTTCTTTCAATTTCTTGTAAGAAGAGTATAATACTTATAAAGGTGACATATGTCCAATTTTCATGGTTAACTCTGAATGTTAGAAAATTGCAAAAGTTTCAATTTTTTTCGGCATCTTCCTAGAACTATAAAATTTAAAATAGAGAATTTTCCTTCAAATGAAATTTTTTGCCCATAAATAGTTCTTTCATTATTCATTTGTTGCCCATAAATAGTTCTTTTATTAATTACAAAACAAATGTAATTTTTTTGACTTGTCTCTCACGTCAGTAATATTAACATTAGAAGCAATGTCTTCACATTATTATACTTATAAGTACATGTACTTTAAATAATGTCATAAATTTTCTCAAAAACTCAACAGTTTTGTGTGAAAATGAGCTCAAATTTCAGAATTTATAATAACAACGCCCTTTTCTAAACAAAAACGGCTCCAAATTTTTCAATGAAAATTTATATTTATAACGAGGTTTTACTCTTCTTCAATATTCTGGAAGTAATATTTTGATTCTACAATTAAGAAACCGAAATGTTGAGAAAATGTCAAACAAATGTACTTCGAACAGTGGTAGATGACACCTGGCAAGAGTATGGGGGCAAGACCGTAAAGCTAGTCCATATCAAGGAAATTAGAAAATTTTGCTATAACTGCTGTGTCATTCAGCAGCACCACTAGTTATTTTGTCGTCAAAATAACTTTTCTATAAGTTTCTTATTAGTTGCTTTGTCACTTTTGTTGAAAATCACAATATTTGTGATATAAAAAAGAAATAATTTCCAGTAATATTAAAAAAAGTTCAATGTAAATTCACTAAATCTCAAACATCTCCTTTGGCCATTTTCTAAGTTAACACCTGGCACTAAGCCCTTCAATTAAAATATTTAGATACATCAAACACTCTAGTTTAATAAATAAGAAAAATGCTGGATCTACTTCATTACCCAACTGTTGTTGTGGATTTGTAAAGCAAGTTTCATATTCTCCTTCCGGTGTAACATCACTCATTTTGTTTAAGAGACTTTCTCGAGGAATTCTATAATTATGAAACATCATAAACCTGAAACAAGAAAAATTATAAATTCCCAGCTTCATCACATAATTTCACAGTAACACAAATAGTTTATTTACCCATTGTCTATCCCATTTAGTCCCAATTTTTCTCCCATATCTCCAACAATAATTCCAGTATAAGGTAATAGTGTTTTTGGATCTCTAATTGGAACCACAAATGCATGCAGACCATGACATTCTCCATCGGCTGTAATTAACTGAGCAAATAATATTGCATAGGTGCAGGTTTTACCTGAAAATTAATTAACTGTTAGTTGCCTCCTTGTAACATGAAAAAATACTATGAAAACACTAAAACACAGAACTTCTTACCAAGATTTCCCACCCAACACTTGGCAGCTAAAAAGTCAGGAGTGTTTATAATAAACTCTTGTGTTTTTGGATCATATGTTGCAGTTGTTCTCATTTTTTTCGTATTACTTCCATGGGCCACTTCAGTAAGAGCTAGACAACTTAAAATCTGAAAGAAAAAAATGTTCATTGACTTGCTTTTAAAATGATTATTACTGTCGCTAATGAATTTCAATTAAATAAAAAACTGAATAACTTCTAGCCCACCAGAAAAATGAACAAAATTCTCCAGTTAATGATGAATTTAAAAAAATTTACAGGAGTGTGAATGTTAGTATAGATATTGATAACAATGGGGTTAACAGAGCAATCTGAAACATTAATAACAATTTACATTTCAATGCACAAGAAGAGCCAAATTAAAAATTAACACTGTACATAAAGTATCTATTTCTTTTATCATAAAATTTATAGTCCAATAGCATTGAAAAAGACAGCTTGAATGTAAACATATCTTACCTCACCAGTCCAAGTTGCTTTGTAAAATGGTAGATGACGTTCTGTTCCCAATGACAAAACAGTATTTGTACATAAAGCTATACCCAGAGCGAATTTAACAGACAGATCCATATGAAGAGCAGCTGTTGCTTCATTTATTGTCATCATACATCTTGTCTTTAAAAAAACAAACACATTTCAATTATAATATTTCTTCAAAACTTACCCTCAGTGTTAAATTATAATGCTCACTTTTTTCTTGTATTTATTATTCATTATTTCATTGCTATAAAATCCAAATTGGTGAAATTTGGCTAGCTGTAAAGCTGCACGTCGCTTTTGCTCTTCAGAAGATGGTGTAACAGGGAGATGATGAAAGATGTGATCAGAAAGTAAAGTCTCCCAAACTTTCATCTAAAACACAAGTATCGTTGTTATGTGAGCTGTCAAGTCCTTTAATGACTGTAAAAGAAACATACAATAATTTCATTTTTTTAAGTATGACTACTTGTACTACCTTCAGTTCTAGCATATCTTTGTCTTCAAATATTAATTTTAATTTTTTCCAGTCAAAAGATACTCTGCATCTGTATTTGTCCAATGGTCCTGGAGGCATATCTGGAATAAAACTTGTGTCTTGTGAAGCCATTCTCTTAGTGGGCAGTCACTGCAACAAGGAACACAGAAGATATATGTTATTGCACTGCTGCTCTTAGTTTTAAAACATATCTTCTGAAATATCTACGTTTATAATCATTAATAACTATATACTTAAAAATATACACCTGCCCTACTGTGACAGATAAGTCATAATTATGTACTCAAATGAGATATGAAATAGAGGCAGGGTATTCATCACATGCAAAACAAATTCCCATGAATGCCCGCCTTTACATTCAAAAAGTTTCAACTAATTCTCATGTCAGCTCACTTAATTTCGACCACGAAATCATTAATTTGAAGGCTTGCGACCTGTTACTTATCAAACTTTTCTACGTCGAAATTTTACATTTTTCGTAACAGGATACTCGCCCGTGAATGGATAATGTCAGCAATGTTGTTTCTAGATATCACCGAGTATATCACTTGCAGGTATGATGTGTTGATAACGTAAATGTACCTAAAGGTAGATCAATATTTCAAAAACTGCCGGCAACATGCGCTTTCCCGGTGAAGTACCACACGAAGCGTTCAGTGGATCACTATTTGTTCAAAACGATCGGCGACCATGTGAATGATTTCAATTTCGTGCACGTGCTCCACTGAATGACGTAATCCACTTGCCGCTGCACTGCCTGTTGCTTTGGTTCCGAGCAACAGAGACGCCCCCGCATGTGGAGAGCCACGGTGCAGCCCGCCCAGCCCGCCGACAGACATCACGCCTCCCTTTGTTTAGCCTTGATACTCTCCCGCACGCCACATCGACCAATAGAAGGCGAGAAAACTCCCGCGCTCATTAAAACAAACGTGCAGAGGAAGCGGCGCGCGGGCGGGCGGGCGAAGTGACGGAAACGAAGAGTGGACCAGAAGAGCCTCTCGGTTGGAGTGCTTTAATGCCAGCAAGCGCTAGTCTTCGTGTGAGTTAAGCTGATTACGGGATATTTCTGTCGTAGCTGCAGGAAAACGAGAACAGATAGAGACTATTTTCGCTTTCTCGTTTCCTGTGATGCGTGTCAACACCTTCCGTCGATTGACCTCGACAGCGCAGTAGACACACTCGCAAGCAGATCAATTGATTAGGGAATATTTAAAAGAAAGTGATAGAGTAATGCTGCCATGTGTTGCCAGGCTAAGTTCCTTTTATTGACAATCAATATATAACAGGGAGTCAGGATACACTAAAATAGAATAAAATATTTTTTCGATGTGCATACCTTATGTGGTGTGGTGAATTGGTCGGGCTTAAGTCACGACCATGGGCTCGGTCTCGGATTTATGAACACACTAACTTGAGAGTTCGATCGGGCAAATGCTTGCCAGGACATGGGCAGACGGATGACGTAACCATCTCATTGTAACATCACAAATGCGCCGAAATTCTCGAATCTGCCCGAGTCAAGTAGCCTACTACCAACAGACGTAGGGGGAGCAGGGGATCGAATCCCCCTCCCCACGAAAATTTCGAAAGGGGCTTCACTCTGTAAATGGTTCAACGTAAATTCAAATGTATTTATTAATTGTATCATTAGAGTTATAATTTTAATATCCTTGTAGAATTTTATTTAACGGCTAGTAAAATTTGCCATATAGGGGGTCAGATTTTCATGTAATACCCACATTCATTTTTTTAAGAGTTTACAAAACATATTGAATGAATTGGTATCTTTTGCCTATGAACTATTCGTAATTTTTCGAGTACCTTCTTATCCTATGAAGTGCGTATAATTTTAAGCACAGCCTAACTCAAAAGGAGGATGGCTACATTTTTGAGCGCTCATTTTTGTTAAACATTTTATTTACATATAGAAGGAACTGAATTTATTGTAATGAAAGGAACTAGTGGTGCTACAGAATGGCACAAACTTCCTCGTACCAGTTTCTTACCAGCTGCCATCAGTCGCCGCCCAAACAACATTTTTTTTTTTAATTTTCTCAATTTTTCGGTTTCCTAATAGTAGAACTGAAATATTACTTTACGAATATTATAGAATAGTAGAACCTTGTCCAATAGGGAAAGTTTCGTTGAAAAATGTGGATCCATTTTTAAGAAAAAATCGTTTAAGCGTTACTGTGAATGCAATATTTGAATTTTCATAGAAAACTTTTCAGTTTTCGAAAATCTTCATTGGGAGTCATTTGAAGAATTTACACTCGTAGATGCAATAATGTATATAAACTGCTCTAAATCTGCATATTAACGACGTGACAGATATGTAAAAAAATACATTGAGTAATTTTTGAAAAAAAAAAGAATATGCCAAAATGGCTTTGATGACTTCTCATACAGTGCATTAAGCCCTATCGGTTCAAAAAGTTTGAAGGAAATATCCTTCCTAGGCACTATCCCTTCTATAAGTTTAAAGAAAAATTTGGAGCCTTTTTGAGAAATTCTTGTTTTTCATATTTTTTTAATATTACACTTATTTCACTAAATATTGTGCGAAAACTATTAAAATTTTCAAAAAAGTCCTTATGACCTTAAGGAAAGAACAAATTTTGCAGAATAAATTTCATTTTAAAGAAAAATCTCAATTTTCAAATTTGTAGTTGTAGGAAGATGCCGAAAAAACTCAAACTTATACAATTTTCAAAAATTCAGAGTTAACAGTGATAATCGTACCTATGAAATCTTGATAAGTGTATTTCACTCTATTCTTACAAGAATTTTAACGAAAAAAATTTGGAGCCTTTTTTTTTTTAATTGAAAATGTCATGTAAAGTGCTTCCAAAAAGTAATGAATGTTTTTCAAAATCGCAGAGCTTCGAGTGAGGCCAGATCGACAGGGTTTTATTCAGTTTGGAAAAAATCCTACGTAAAATTTAGGCGCTAGTGTTCACAGACGAGAGACGGACAGACGGATGGACGTTTTGAGGTAAAAACAAACTTTATCGTTATCAAGGACCCACAATTTACGCAATCTGACTACATAACGTGTTAGAGGGAATAATTTACTTCATTTTAGAAGATTTATCCACTTATTCTGTATCAGGGACCCGTTTTTTCTATCGAAAAATCAACTTTACATAACTTTATCTATACTACGTGTATTTCTCAGTATATAGTAAGTATATGAGAAAGTAAAAATTTATACACTTTCGTATGTTTTTTTTGTTTTTTCCAAAACTTGGAAATATAAGAGTTTTCCTGCCGAAAATTCACCGTTTTCCGCCGTACAATTAACTTTATCTTCTTACAAAGTACTCTGTATGGTGAGAAAGTAAATAATAGAAAATAGGTAAAATAAATATTCATTATAGTGTTTAAAATTGCTCCATATAAGCATTTACAAATTTTCGAGCTTTTACAAATTCAGAGTTAACCGTGGAAATCGAACCTATGCCACTTTTATAAGCGCATTCTATTCTGTTCTTTCAAGAAATTTAAAGAAAATACTTGGAGCCGGTTTTGAGAAACTTTTGAAAATGTCCGAGGGGGGTGTCATGTGAAGTACCCCCAAATTTTAAAGAACGTTTTCCAAAACTTCAAAGCATCAACTAGAGCCAGATGGACAGGCGTTTCTTCAATTTGGAAAAGATCGTACGTGTGGTTTAGGCGCATACGACAGATGGACGAACAGACGCACAGACGGACAGACGGATATGCGCATTCAAACGGCGGACATCTCAAGAGCTTAAGGTTCCTGATAGGGCTACTCGCATGAATTACTGTAATTGGCTACGGTGAATTGGTCTTGGGGCGAAGATTAGTGAAGGTCTTGAGGCACTTGATAAAGCGGTTTTTCGTAATGAGGCTTAACTTCATATGGATGAATATGTCAACCAGCAAAACAGTAGACTCTGGGGTACCGAGAGACCACAGGAAACAATAGAGAGATCATTGCATTAAAAAAAGATTGGAGCATGGTGTGACGTCTATCGACGTAGATTAATTGGTCTGTTGTTTTCAAAGAAATTGAAACGGCATAATATATTGAGAAATTTATTTTTATTACATTTTTAATTAGATAGTTAAGTTTAATTAATTATTTTTAATGTAGCGTTATTCAACAACAACAACAGTAATAATAATAATAATAATAATAATAATAATAATAATAATAATAATAATAATAATAATAATAATAACAACAATAACTAACATTCATTCTGCGAATCTGGAATTTATAAATTTATAATTTATTAATATTTATTAAAACGTTTAAGTATAAAACATGTACATTTCTGGAACATATTTGTTATGAAACTAAAACAAGCAAAGTTTTCTATTAAATTTACCAGAATGTGTATTTTACATGGCAAGCTTATTTCACTTTTAAATAATTAAGGAAGAAATCGCTGTTCTTCTCAAAACAATATTCTTTCGACGCCAAACAAGCAGGCGCGTGCCTTTCTCATTGAACTCGTGGCCACGTCGGTTACCTGCTTTCCTCCTCCAGGCAGCATTAGAGGATTGGGAACGTTTCCAGATATTTTCAAAACGGCTAAAATTAAGCCGCTCTTCAAAAAAAGGCAACAAAAATAAAATTCAAAATTATCAGTCCATTTCTCTTCTATCAGTTTTTTTAAAAATATTAGAGAGACTTTTACGTACGAATGGAAACGTTTCTCAGTAAACACGACGCGCTTTCAGATTGCCAACATGGATTTAGAAAATCAAAATCAACGGAAACAGCTATATTTTCTTTTCTTAAAGATGTCGCCTCATCATT
>BLKR01011109.1:0-38592 GCA_011170035.1 Teleogryllus occipitalis
CGCTCACCCACTCGCTCACCCACTCGCTCACCCACTCGCTCACCCACTCGCTCAACTACTCGCTCGCTCACCCACTCGCTCACCCTCTCACTCACCCACTCGATCAGCCACTCGATCACACACTAGATCACACACTCGATTACCCACTCGATAATCCACTTACTCACCCACTCGGTCACCCACTCGATCATCCACTCGCTCCCTCAACGCAGTATATTGCTCCGCTGTGCACCTTTAGTTCATCCTCCTTGAAAAGAGAGACCGACCTTTGGACGCTGTGCGCCTTTGCCGTCGGGCGTCGGGCTCCTCGTCGCCGCTCGTCGGCGCAGGCCGAGGCAGCCAAGCGGCTTCGCGGGCGCGCCAACTCGTCGCTTCCACCGTGGCGGGGTCCTGGAGCAGCGGGCGCGAGCGCGCCGGCGCCTGCGAGTGCGGAGGAGGCCCCGGGGCGCGCAGGTGCAGCGCTCAGCCGCAGAACGGGGAGGGGAGGGATGGCGGTCGGCTCCTCAGAGCCGGTTCCATTGACTGCGCCCGTGCCACAGATAGCGCCCGACCGCCGCTGTCTGACGCCCACGAGGCGTCGCGACGCGGCGGCCGCCGCCGGCGACGCACAGTGCGTCGGGAGAGCGGCTCGGACAAATCGCCTCTTGAAGCAAATCATTATCATAAACAAGTTGGTTGAATAATAATTGTGGTCAACGAACGAATATAATACTAACAAAAGTAACCTTAACACCAAGCACAGTTAAAGAAAAACCACGAAGTAAACAATAATACACAAATCAGAACACATAATCTAACTTAAATCTAGTGTAGTGTGGTACTTTCCAAAATAACTTAGTCCATTCTTTCATTTTTCAGCAGTCGTTTATATTTTCAAAAAATATTCGCATCACAATAAAATAAAGTACATCAAATCACATTTGAAATACATAATTTTTTTGTTGTTAAATTCTTATAACATTTTTATATGTTTTATATATTACGACGTTTTGGGTCTGGTTTTTGACACATATTCTGTACTTGATATTGTCATTTTTTTCAAGTCCATTACAAATCTTTTTCAAATTTTTGTCTGTCATATACTTTCTGAGGGCTCAAAGTTATGTCCCCCATGTATTTCCCTCGGCTCTCAACCCCATTTTGAGGTGAATATTTTATTATATTTTATTTTATGATGATGCGATAATTTTACTAAAATAAAAGTGACTTCAAAAATGAGAGAATGGACAGAAGTTGAGAAAAATAAAATAAGTCAGAAATATAAAAACAAGTAGTGTAGTACTGTAGTGTTTAGGAATGGTGTCGAAATGAGTAATGCATGAAATTCTGGGAGTGTGTGCACATGTGGTCTGGTGAAATAGTGAGGGCCCCTTCAGTGTGCCGGGCCTTGCGGCGGCGTCGCTCTGAAGAGCGAGCGCGACAGGATGTGACCGCGCGTGAAGGCAGCGACGCGACGGCGCGGAGAGCAGCCGAGATGAATGGGCGTTGGAAAAAGTTGTCCTATGACTTATGGAGGACTCAATGGAGAATTTCTGTAAACGCCCACTTACTCTAGGCGAGAGAAACGCTGATGCGCCGGGCAGGATGTGAAAAGGCGGAAGAAATCGGGAGTGAAAGCACGTGGTAGTTAACGCATCTTTGGTCGACACTTTAGTGTAATAACGAAGGGAAAGATGCTGTTGAAAGTTGATACGGAAAGGTATTCAGAAACATTTGTCACAATCAAATTGCCTTTACTTGATACAATTGGAAGTCATAATTTTTTCTTATGAAGCGCTTGTTATAGTTCGTTTTTTTTCTTATTCAGCGTTTGTTATTGTTTAGTGGGTAGCTATTCATATATGGTAAAACAAAACAAAAAATTGTTAATGTTTATTTTTATTTAAAAGTTGCAAAAATTGTAAATGAAAGGAACTGAGCTGACCAACATAGCGCACGTGGCAGGCGAGACAAGAACTGTTGAGCGTCGAATGAAAGGGTTCGAGTTCTAATTTACGGACCGATTGCAATTTCTTAGGTCAACAAATGTTGCCACTGCAATGCCTCTGACCGGGAGGTCGTAGGGTTTGAGTCCCGATGGTGACGAATTTTCAACACTATAGCTACATAGCTAGGTCAAATTCAGCTGATGTCGGGAGGAGAATTCTAACGGAGTGCTGCGTTGATAGGTAGTTTTCCGTTGTTTCTACGTTTAATAGCAGGCGAACGCCGTAGCAGTACCTTAAAATACGGTCACTGACCGCTAGCAATCTTTCTTTCCTGCTTATTATCCTAATTTCGGGCCTTACTCACACTTACACTAAATGGTAGCCAATGGTGGTGAAGGCTGTGAATAAAAATTTTATCGCATGTAGAATGGAAAGGTTTTTTTTCAGAGTTAAATTTGATTACAAATATTAATTCATAATTCGCAGGAGAGGCAGTAATTCATCTGAAAGACTAGAGGCTAGAGAAAGAAACAACTCTCTCCATGTAACGTTTTTTCTTTGTGATCTTACTTTGACGAGATGATTATCTTGGGTTCGTTAGTTCTTACATTATTTCTGGCTATCTTCGTCATTTTAGCAAAAGAAAAGTAGCTAGTCTGATATTTTCCTCGGGCGAGAAGAATTAAATGGGCCGTCTTCACATCATATAGTTCGCTGAACCAAAAAACCTAATGTTATTTTCGTCCAGGCACCATTATTTAGTAGATCTACGCATGATATTCATGAGCGTGTTTTGTTCACTTTATTGCACTAAAGAATTGTTACCTCTAGAATCGTGTTCTTATTCTGGAAGTCTTTTGATAGCATCTTCGCTGTGTGTTGTCAGCCGTAACTTGAAAGCCTAGCTTCCGTTCCAGAGTCTGGTGGCGTTAATTTATGTTACGTCTTGGATCAGACATCTATACTTTTCACATAGTTTTTTAAAACAAGTGCGGTGTCGAGTAGAGGTAAACAAAGAAACATCATATTATGAAATCACGAATTTGATCCTACACTCGCATTCAACAATATTCTTTAGATTCATATTTCAAATGAGCTTTATGTTCGAGTATCCGACTTCAGGTTTTATGTATCTGACATAACGTATCTGAGACCATTACTTATCCCTAGAAGTTTGTATTTCATGGCGGTGTTTGCTTCTTTGTAGGTTGAAGTGGTTTCTAACTCTCTGATATCTTTTCTGTTGGCTTTCTGTCGCTCTAAGTCCCTGGTCTAGAGATTGTAAGCAGATTGATGTATGCTAACCACAGAATTGTATTGTACTCTTGTACTACAAGCATGAAAATCGTGAATTCTCTTATTTATTTTTGTTGAATATACCGTGTAACATTCACACGAGATATCATCACGCTATCCTTGAATTTCATTACTAAAAGTACAAATTTTGACCTTCTGTTGTAGTAGTTCACAATCGTAGGATTTTTGATGTTGTAATTTAATGATGATTTCTGGTAAGCTGTCAGTTTTTACTATGTGTATTTTTATTGTATTTAGACTGCTAATCGTTATCTCGATTCATTGCAGACGAGTGTAAAGAACGTTCAGTTTAAGAGACATATTTTATGGACTCTCGTTGAAGAAAATTTCGCTTGCATTATTGTAGAAAGCCAGAATCATCTATATCGTGCAGACCTCGTGTATCAACACGTGCTTTGTCCGATTTCAATTTATAAGCAGACGAGTGGAAGAAGAAAGATGGAAGGGCCATGACGCCGCGCAGCCTTCGAGTCTGTACGCGTGAAGTGCGTGTGGGTGTGAAATCGAGTAATGAATGTCGCTGATCGTAAATTTCTCCGCGCATTTTTCAAAGAGCGAGCACTCATAAACGTTCAGGGTCTGCGGGTGGAGGGGGAGAGGGGGTAGGACGCGGTTGAGCGCGCGTCAGAGCGGTTGAGTCGGGCGGCGAGGAGCGGCCCACTTCTGCGGCGGCGTGCCGAACGTGCCGAACACTGCCATTCATTCGGCGTCTCTAACGACATCTGTTTTATCCTCAATCGCTGTGATGAAAGGCGGAGGGAAACATGCAACTCGCTGATGCGTCTTTCAGGAATTACGTCCAAATCGGTAATATCTCGTTTGTGAGTATGAACTTCTGGGTTCACCAAGTACACTTAAATGTTCGTGTGGCGTACCTCGTCCAAAAACAGGGAGAAGCTATTTTTTTCAATAAATTAATTGACACAGTTCTTCCGATCATTACTTCCCATTCGTTTGCATTCAATTATCCCTAGTGGCGAATATTCATAGCATGCAAATGGAGTTTATAGTAAATTTAGAGTAAAAAATATTAAGAATTTAAAAAATTCCCAACTTTCAAACTCCTCAGTGTGCGCACAACGGTTCATAGGAGAAAGATATATATAGTTTTGTTTCGTTAGTATCTTCTCTCGTTTGATCTTACTATAATGAGGTATAGTTGAGGATTTCGTGTCCTTGTGTAGTCGCAAACATATTCTGTATTCACCGTGAACATTTTGTTCAAAAAGGTTTTACGAGCACCTTCTTTCCCCCTCCTACAGAGTAGCATTGTCAGTTTATGGGATGACAGTTAAGTGATGATTTTATGGTACTTCATTTCACTCTTCAACGTTTGAAATTAGTTCATCAGTTCGGTTCAAATCTGTTAAGTGGACTTTCTTTGCATGTTTACAGCGGTGTAGCGCCCTTCTGTTTTGCTGACGAATCGGCAGACCGAAGTCTTTGCATTTTGTTAATGTTTTTATATTGTGGTTGCAGAAATGTCAAATGTCCAGATTTGAGAAGTTTTCAGGCTGGTCGCTTTTTTAAATGCGCCATATTTCAGGTTGCGAAACATACAAGACGACAAGGTTGCGAAAATATTTTAACATAAGAAACTTATGCAATATTCTTCAGTAATACTTCTGTACTTTCTTCCTCATCCTTATCGAGATCTCTCTATGCTGCGTGAACGACTAAAATTGTTACAAGAGCTTTCAAACAAATGGAGCTGTATTTTGAAGTAGTTCTGAGTCCTCTTGAATTCTCTGAAGACACTTTTTTGTCTTCCAAGAAGGCAGAAAAACCAGAAATCAAATGCACAGTGCTTGACTGTTGAAACAGTGTAGTAACAGTAGAGCGGTGAATAATATCAATCACTTTTCTAAGAAATGTAATCTTAAAAGCGAACATTAACATTCCGAGGGGCTGTTCAGCAAAGCTTTGCGGAGGACTTTTATCCCACGAAGAGTCCTAGAGCCATTTGGAGCGATAAAGAAAGGGAAAACTTGTATTGGTTCTTTGCTATGGACATCTAAGTGCCGCGTACTAAAATTAATTGAGTAGGCTAAGATAAGGCTCGGAAGCACAGTACATGTTTTTTTTCAACCAAGGAAGTAATGATTCACTACAGATGTAGCTACATTGTTAATTATAAAAACATTGTTAACTATAAAAGAAAGATAAATATTGTTTCAAGATAAGTATGTGAGGAGTAAAGTAAAGTAAAGCAATATATTTTAATGGATATTTAATGAATTTTATTAGAACACTTCTTGACAATGTATTTCGTCGTATTTAGAATTATTTGCTTTCTAACGCCATTTTCTATCGCTTCGATCTCAACTTACTTCATTTTAAGAAATGTAAGATACAACAGTTGTTTTCCCATGCTTTATCCACTACTGCAGAAATACAGCAAGAGGTGAGGAGGGGGGAGGGTGAGAAGAAGGGCGGGCGGGCCGGGAAGGAAAGGGACGGGGGAGTGAGGCGGGGCAGAGAGGAGTGTGTCTGGGCGAGTCTGGGAATGAGTCGGGGTGGGGAGTAGAGGGACTGGACAAGGAGGGACTGGCGAGGAAGGAAGAACGGGACGGGAGAGAGAGGCCGTGGCGGGGAGGAACGAGATGGAGCAGAGAGGAGAAGGACGTCGTGAAGGGGAGCGGGGAGGCGAGAGAGACCACGTGAGGAGGAGAGGGGCAGCGTGGGGGAAGAAAAGCTAAGGGGAGAGAGAAGGGGCGGGGAATAGATGGACTGAGAAGGGCAAGGACAGAAGGAACGGGGCGGATGAGAGAAGCAGGGCGGGAAGGAGAGGGGCGGGGGAGGCAAGAGACGGGGCTGGGAGGAGAGGTCTGTGCAGGGCAAGGAGGAGAGGGATCGAGTTAGTGTGGCGGGGAGGAAAGAGACGAGATGGTGCTGGGCGGAGAGAGACTAGTGGGGCGGGGCGGAGTGACTGGGTGCGGGGAGGAGTGGAGCTGGGTGGGCGGGGAGGGGAAATCAGGGCCGGGGCGGGTAGGCGAGGGAGAGGGCGCGGCGGGAGGAGACTGGTGGGGCGAGGCGCAGCCGGCGCGTGGAGAGCGTGTGTGTGTGTCGCAAGGGGCTGCGGCGCCGCCCACGCGCGCGTCGCGCCAGCCGGAGCGGCCATGGCGGCGGTGCGCGGCGTCGCCTGAAGGCGCGGGCGACCTGCCCCCGTGGGCGTCGCGGCGCGCCGGGGCGGCGGCGGCGGCGGAGAAAGCCACGGCGCCCGCGCCCGCGCCCGCGCCCACGCCCGCGCCCGCGCCACGCGCTCCTGCGCAGCGGACCCAAGTGGCACTCGGGCGGACGCCTTCGACAGGAGCGCGCTTCAGGCAAAAAACACGCGCTTGATAGACACTGCCTGGAAGGGGAGTTGTCGAGAGGCGAAATAAAGCGGAGAGACTGACAGGCGGAGGAAGAAAAGACTTCAAGGGTGAATCGTTACACAGTGAAGAATGCAGATCGCTCGCCGCCCGAACGAGCGGGCAAGAGATGTTGTGGCTAAGAGGATCTGGTAACCGCGCGTAACGAATGGGCGGAATGGCTTCGTGCTCTGGATCTTGTGATGCAATTTCGTGTTTCCCTTGTCTTTTATTTTCAAATTGTTTATAAATTGAAAACGTAAATTGACATTATGCATCGACGTTTTGCATTGGATTGAATTATTTATAAATAAATGCAATGTTTAAAAGTATTTATGCATTCTTTTTCAGTAAAAATGAACATGAATATTCGAAGTTGAATTTATTCGTTCAGTATTATTTAAAAACTATTACAAATTTTGTTTTTAAAAAACATTTGCAGTAAATTTTGTTACCTAATAAGTTCAAGTATTCATCTGCTCTCTTTGGGTTACTGGTCCTCGTTCTTTTTCAGATTTGTTTTTCAAAATATGTTTTTTGTAGAAATTATGTCAATTTTCAAAGTAAACATCTAGCCGGCCATGATTAGTTTTTGGAATGAATCCCCCCCCCCCCCCTGTTATACTACTGAAGGTTGTGTTGGTACACAATGTTTTTGTTGTATAATAAAAATTTAAAAACAAAATGATAGTTCTTACAATTTATTTCCATATATTGCTTTTTTCTTCTTATATAATAAATTAAATCTAAGCTCAAAATGACGTTGAATACAATATGTCACATTATGATACGTTGAAATGACTAATAAGATTGTTTCGATAAAGCTTCTTGCGCAGAATAATAATCACAACTTTCTGGTGTTAAAAAATGAGAGACTCGAAATAAGAACAAGTAACCATCTCCACCGATGATAAAAGACAGCAGGGTTAAGCTGCACGGCAGCTTCTCAATAACTGGCAGGTTTCACTTAGTCACCGTCACGCTGGTGTGTATTTCCTTAGGTCCCCAGACACCCCGCGCAAACAGTCCCTCTTGCCGTGGTGCAAGTGTCTCCACAGAGAAGCCGGATTATGTGCTATTGTGCTTTAAATGTAATTAAATCTGTAAACTCCTTATTCCACGGAAAAGCATCCGCGCTCGCGAGTACGCTCGGCGCTGATGGGAGCTCCTGCATGCCTGCCCTGCGCCAGGATATTTCCCTAAACGTCGTCATGCATCATTCGAAAGCCTAGGAAGGAGCACCTCCTTTCGAGCGGTTACAGACCTAGACTCTCGCTGCCCGCGGAGTCCGAGTGACTGATCCTGGAGCGCGTCTATCAACTTCATGAGATGAACAATTTTGATATCGAATTGAGCCTCGTTCGATACTGTAAGACATCAGGAGGTGCTCGTGTGTGTTATGAACTGCAGAATTGGCGAAAAATAGTCTGTGTGATCGCTAACTTCTTGGCAGATGGCCTGTTCAATGTTCTCATTGATGGCGGGCAATCGTCTGACCATCGGATACAACAGCGCAGCATGCCAGTCAGCTGTCGCCGTCCTTTTTAGTGGTCCGCGCTAGTACCAACCGAAAACGTCCGAATGTTAGTATTGTTGAATTATGAATGTTGAATAAATTAAACCAAAGAGATATTATATATAAATTTAGGATGTCAAAATGCATTCAGGACATTGAATTTTTAGATTTAAGCTAGCTTTGAATTATAATTATTTAGGTTATTTATCATAAACATCCTCCCCGTAAGAAGCAAGGACACGTAGCGCAAAGAGGAATAAGTAGACGAATTTTGTTCGTTACAATTTTAGCAACGAAACAACTGTAAAACGAAAGGGTGAAATTGTTGGGTCCCCTGAGCCTGTTAACAGATAAAAGAAAGTCTTAGATAGTATCAAATAATTCCGGAAGAAATTTCAGTTGTCGTGTTACATGGTGGAATGTGTTTTCAACTCCCACAAGTTTTTTTTATCGTGCTTTCAAACGGAAGGTCGTCGTTGGCATTTCCTGTCTACAAGGTCCATAACGGGTTTGCCTCGTGAAAATATTCCCAATTTTCTATTTACACTTAAAATGCAGCTTTTGAATTCGATTATGTTGTGTTGTGAATTATATATAAACTGTGAATAACGTATGAATAACGTATTCTTGCCAATCAGCGATCACTCTATTGTCACGTCTTACGTCAGAATATTGCATTGTTATAAAAATAATCCAACTCGAGTTTTGCTTATTACAGCTCCTTTTATAGTAAATACATGCAAATATTTCATTAAATGTATTTTTATTACTATTATTATTATTATTATTATTATTTATCCTGTACTTTGTATACAATTGAGTCTTTTGTCGCACTAGCAGGTTCCACGGATAGAGAAAGCAATGAAGTGTAAGTTTCATAGTTCAGAAAGTGTTGGAAACCTGCATTTTCCATGGACGTTGATAAGTCACAATTATTAGCTAAAAAACGAGAAATAAGCCATAGTTATTAGCTAAAAAATTATGTATAATACGAACCGAGAAAGACAAATGTAAATACTAAAGAGATGTAAAATCCTTACAATATTGATAGTATGTGCAATAGTGAGCAATTCATCATGAAGAAAACAGTTTTCCCCACCTAGTATCAATAATCTGGATACTTAAACAGTTTCTTAAATACTTCATAATTCGAAAGTGGTGATAGTGTCTTTTCCCGTAATTCTACGTGGTAACTTCCATGATGTGTTCCAAAACGTCCACTAGCTTCACGCACCGGATGCATTATTCATCCGGACGATTAGGTAACTGTTGTGTGATGCATGAATGGGTTTGACATTGTAATTTGGATCGATTATAACATTATGCAATATCCGCTTCAAGGAACTCAAATTGTCGTTCCCTTGGAGTGTTTTATGCTTGTGACATTAATAAAATATGACTTTTTGTTTTAAGTTAGATACTACAAAATATGGAATCGTGCGTCGTATTCTGGGAAAGCTACAACTTTGATCAATATTTCCACACTTCTCTAACCAATTTATCCTACATGATATGTGGGTTCTTAACACAGCTTGTAAATGAAATCTTTGTTTCTCATCAAGAGTTCTTGCTGTCATCACGTTAGTTATAGCTTTCAGAGAAATGAACTTTTCTTTCTTATTCATAGCTATATATTTGATGATCTACAGAAAAGATAAGGCCCCTTGTTATTGCCGAAAAATAAGAATGTTCTATTTGCTATCCGGATGATTGTTTTATTACTAGTGTGAATATTACTGATTTCGAATGTAACATAAATTGATAGACAAGTAAGCACCCCCTACCCATGGGAGAGGTGTCAATAGTTCTGTTAGATACCGAGAAACTTAAAAAAATCAAAAAACAATGAAACAGATTCCATTTGACTGAAAAATGCAATATTGGATTATCTTAATATGTTATTTCGCTCACGATATCTCATCTAATGTTACGATTATATTCTCATATTTAGTGCAAACATTGCGTACGACACATCTGACGTCATGTAACAAGGAAGATAGACGCTCTAGTATTCTCGAATGCCGTTTCACAACAGCCAATTTTCGCTTCTCTAGGAGCCAATTTTTTATACTCGAGAGCAGAATTTGTTCTGCTGCCGATCACTAGTTGTGTGATACTATTGTTACTCAAGATCGTCAGACACAAGCTCCTACAGGTATAAAACTTAAATGTGCTCGTTTCGAGCGACTGAAGGACACCGAGAGACGCAGTTGTCTGACCAGATAAGAATGCCGGTCGAAGCTGTTGTACGATTGTTTTTGGACAAAGATTTCAAGAAATTATAAATGCAGACATTTACTAATGGTATGTAAGAACATATCATTCATTTACGTATGTCTACTCCCTTAATTTTGTGCATGCATTCGGAGGTTGTTTAACTTGTCTAGTCTCGCTCTCTTGTAATGAAAGTTGATAGAATAGTTGAGGCGTCACTACATGACATATCGGCATAGGAATGATAACTGCAACAGCACGTTAGAATTCCTGATCGCCTCCTGTAATGTCTGTCGTCATCACTGATTTGTGGCAAAAGTTTGCATTGTCTCGGACACAGGCTCACCAAGCGACTCTGGACACCGGGCTGTAAACGCGGCCACTGCATTTCCGTGTCTTGGGTACTTATGGCGGCTAGAAGCCCTCATGCCCCTTCGTCTGGCGCTTCGCCGTCCCACCGCCAGGGCTACCCTGCACCCCCTTCCTCTCCGCTGACCGCTGCCGCCGTAACGAGTGGCCTGGTCGGGGGACCGGGCGCGGCCTCTTGCGTATCTCGATCGGGAGACACGTGTCCGACACCTAACGTACGACCCGCCATCCGCTCTCCCCTCCCCTCCCTCCTTCACCCGTGTGTCACCGCCGCCCGCAACGCTCCCTGACCCCCGACAGCCGCTTCGCCCGGGCAGGAACTTGTTGCACTAAACGTCACTCTAAATAGTCCCGCCTGGACTGCACGCCGACTTACAAATAACCCTATTGTTATCGCGACAACCCCCGACGCTTCCTCGTATTTTAAATACGGAGGAAGGGCGGGGATCTACTCTTAGGCCCAATACCCTAATTCCTCTTTTTTCCCCTCAAGTCTCTCTTAAGAACGTAAAAGTCCCCGACTAAGTTACGCGGACATCCGATATATGTCTCACGTGTGACTCTCCTGGTGCTTTGGGTGTAGTGTCGTTGGAACGCGGCAGGGCTGAGGGAGATCGAAGAACGAGGAGAGAATTTGGGAAATTGAGGTGGAGTCCCCTTATGAGAGGGTTAGGCCGTTGGGAGGGCTCAAGAAGATTCTACTGTCAGCTGTTTCGTAGTATTAATGAACTAATTTAAAAGCAGTCTCAATGACAACTGAGAAACAAGTGAAACAGTTGCGAGGAAATTGAGATCGCTGGTTGAGATTTTATTTCACCAGAGAAGTTCGTTTCTATCCCTGCAATCAAATCCACTCCAGATATTTTCAGTACTAATGACTGAGATCGTGGGTACGTAGTACGGACGTTTATATGGGATCTGACCAGAATTGACTAGTAATCTACAATAAATGTGCAATTGCATGGTTAATTTGAGAAATACAATTGAATATTAAACGTTCAATCTTCCTCTAAATAGTTTATCGTGGAAGTATAATATTATTTTTAATACGAAGCGCAGACATACGAATTTATTAAAATAATCTGCATATACGGATTGAATGACTTTTCTGCAAATGTCTTACTCTATATAAATGTATGAGTGATCTGAACCAATATTTGGCGAAGGTCCTTGATAATCTACATTTTTACCATTTGGTTTCTCTGACTTTTATGCAAATGTGGAGTGATTAGACTTAAAATGAAGAAAGGTCAAGAATCTAAACACAATACAAATAATATAAACCCGTTCCATTCCCTTGCAGACCTGCTAGAAGAAAACAGAAATATAGAAGGTTTTGTTTCAAACAAAAAATACAAAGGACTGTGCAAATAACTTTGAGCGGATTTAAGAGGGGGGGGGGGGACCGCCTCAACTCAAATCTGTCCTTGCGTTGCGTGAGCTGACCTTGAATATATTCACTCATTATAAAGTCTCGAAACTACGATAAAAGACGGCACATATGTGTAATTTCACACGTGTTCATTAAAAACATGCGTGGAACAAAAAAAAAAAGAACAACAAATATTACAAATTCAAAGAAATCATTCTGAATTCTCTATTAATTATTCAATTTCTTCGCCGAACTTTATAACACATTAAGCCTAAGCCATAAGTGATAAAAATTAAGCCAAATTTTATAGTACAGTAAGCGTTGCCTTGCCTCAGTGGGTGTTTTGGAATAGTTAACGCACTCGTATGTTATAAGGAGAATTTATGCGAATGAAGAAAGGAAAGAAAGACTTAGTAGTAAATGTAAAGAAATTTGTTGATTCATTTCTTCTCAATTTGAACATACATTCGTAGGTTTTTTATTCTGTATCATAGTGAACCCCAAAGTAGTTAAATCTTTGGCTTCTAGAACTAACTTACACGAGCTGGAAAGCTCTTCCTGTGATGATGGAAATAGCCAGAGGCGATCTCGTGAGTCTCTCACCGCGATCTGCCTCCGCCCACGCCCAAGCCCACGCGCCCACATGCCCATGGCAACGCCCACGCGCCCGCGCCCACCACTCGAGTTTACTGTTACTGTTTACTCCCGTAATGCACTCCGCTCGCTTCCACCGGCGCGCAGGCGGGCGGGCGGGAGGGCGATATCATCTTATTTGACAAGTGGGCAGCGGCCGCCTCCGAACAGGGCGGGAGGGGAGGCGGAGGGGAAGGGGAGAGGCCCGTTGTCTCAGCTCCGCCCTCCCCTCCCATCCGCTCATCTCGCATTCAGGAATTCTCAAACCCGGCTGTGCGGTGGCGCCGGTGTGTCGGAAGCCAACGAGCCAAGGACCATTCGCAACGCCTACTTCGGCCACGTACGAAAAATCAGGTCAGCTATGACCACTGCACCTCAAAAGCCCTTGTGTACGCGTACGTATGTCGTATGTATGACGAGAACCGTACGACGTACGAATGAATCTGTATGTTCCTCTGTATGTTCGGCAAGATTGGCATACTCAAGAATCATACTTTTTTCAAAAGACCAGATACGACACATATCTCAAGTACCTATACGTTATATTTTCTTACGTTCATAGTTAAGGTAGGAGCTGCTTTGTTAGGGGAAGAAAAGGCAAAATTTAAATTATCATCTTAAGTATCAACTGAATTATATTTATGATCGCCTCTCACGACACACACGTTTATTGAAGCAGCCGTCTACACCAGGGAGATCTGTGGGTCGAGATCGACGATCTGCCGAGAATGGAGATATTGCTGCCGAAGAATTTCGTTTGGCGAATATAACTCTGGACTAAGTTACTAGATATGATGATGGAGAGAGCTCTAAATGAGATGGGAACGAAATTAGTTGCAACGTGGAATCATCTGCTTTCTCTGCTCGTTAGAAGTCCTGGCATACTGTTCGTTAAATTCACGGTTACTATCACTTTCTACTCTTATTTGGCTCGTTTTGTTTTGCACTGTAATGTATAACAGATAAATAAAGAAAACGCACAAGAGGGCAAAATTTTTAAAAGCTAAATATTCAAAAGGAGCAAAAAGTACGAACATCGTGTCACGTAGAATGTTCATTGTATAGTGCCAAAAAATCGCAAGGGATTACGAGTAAACATTCTGCATGAATTGAACTGCGTGCACAATACAGTTTCAAATACGAAGATGCCGTATTTGGAGGGCGTGGGTTCAGCCTAGGGTGCATGTTCGGTTTCGACCCCCTAACCACACTTTCATCATCAATGACTTTTGAAAATTTCATCAAGCCCAGTGGTCACTCCCGATCCCGTTGGAAACCACTGATCTAATGCATCATGTCTGGCGCATACACCACGATTGTTCGCCCCGTCCGTAACGAAAACTACCGTAATCTTTCTGTTTCGTTCTACATTAATAGACTTCAGGGTCAGAACGCCTCGTGAGATGCATGAATGTAAAATAAGTAAATGAAATAACTTCGAGAGGCAATTGAGAACATTTTCCTCTCCCTGCATATAATCTTCCTGTTCTGTATTTTTTTGGCTTTCTCCCTCTTTACTTCTTCTTTCTGGTCTTGGTCTTTGCGTTCGTTGGCAGTACGCAGATGGTTTCGACGAGCGCGTGGCACGAGATGCAGGTGCAGTGCGGTGCCGGGGGCGTGGCGTGGAGAAGGTGCTCCCCGCCCCCCTCACTCTCCCTCTGCCCCCCGCGGAGCGGTTTGTTGCTTCGGGATCCCCCGCAGACATCTGGCACCACGCCCTGCACTCGCCCCCCCCCTCGCCTCACCTTGCCCCACACACGCTCCGCAGCACACATTACGCGCTTAGGCCTCGACTTCACTTCCTTCTCTTTCTTTGTGTACCATCGTTCAGTTCTTTTCACTAACCTCTCGCATCCCTCTACTTTGTGAACATCCATTCTATTACTTCCAAATTGCTTTTTATTTCTTTTTGGGTCTTTTTTTTCGCTCTTTATACTTCACTTTGACAACCTAGTTCGATTTTAATATATTCCTTGTCTTCATCTTCTTCCTGATTATTTTTGTCTCCCTCGTATATTTTAATTTAATTTTCCTCCTATTTCGTTTTTCATTCTTCCTACTCTTTGAAATTTTTGCCCTTTCCTTCTCATCGCAATTTTCGTCACGCGCAGCGGAGGTTCAAGTGGGCTGCAACCCGCGAGTGACGAAACGATCAGCTGCGAAGATTTTTGAGACTTTTCCCGAAACGGTTCGTTGTGATTGCTTTCTAAGATGTGATAATTGTAACTCGTTTCAGAAGAAGGAAGTTTTAATTTATGAATCTTTTTGGCGTGTTTATCGGCAGCCGAAATATTTTCAAATTGAATTTAATATTCAACAAACGAGGGTACGCGTTGATCTAAATCACAAATACTCTCTGAAAATGTTTCTCTCCCGGTATGGCGATATCCAAACGCTTTCCTTGAATCATTGGAGGGCGTGTCGTCCCCCGTTGTACACAGAGACCCCTGCCTTGCGCTCGCCTTGTGCATAAGGTGCGGGGCCTCTACGAAAGAACAAGGTACGTAATGGCCCCAAATTGCAAAAGTACTGCTGTTGAGAAAACTCTGCCTGCCGTAAATAATGGATCCACTGCGGAGATTGAATGAAATGAGGCTCTCGAGAAGACGCAATGCTTGTTTTCCTTGATGGCATGGTCCGCAGTCGTCATAACTCTCGATCTGATGCCGCTCCTCTTGAGAGATCCGGCACCCTACCGGCAGGATTTGTCACGGCGATTAAACGACAGTATGGAGACCACGGGGGCTCCTCTCTGCCGCCTCTCCCCGGGGTGACGTGGCTGGACGCGAGCGGATCCGAAGCAAAGCGTTGGAACGATTACGACACGGGAGATTTACCTATGTGTTGTCTGAATACGATGATCTTGACTATCAAATGAGTATTTCTGACATTAATGTAAGCGAAAATAGCAAGGACACAAAACCAAGACATAGATGACGCTTTTGGAGACTTGTACGAATTACAGTTTCTGCTATTTTTATTCGTTACTTCACTCTAAAATTGTGTTACAGAAATATGTTTTGATGTACATTGTTTTAGATGTATTTATCAGTAATGCGAAGGTATTCTATCAAAATGATCTGAATATATTTGTTTTTCAAAAAATGCGAACAAAGACGATCAATGAATTACTTGCAGTTGTTTTAGATTTCCGTCAGGAGCCTAAGAATTTCCTCTGAATTCTTTTCTTTTGTTTTTATTATTATGCATGCCTGAGTCTTTACGCCACTAGTAATCAGTTATATTGATGGTATTAAGGGGTAAGTGATACGGTGTCATTTCCTTCCACACCGCACTCACAAATTTTCCATTATGTTCGCGGGATTCAAAATCAGAATTGTCTGATTACATTCTAGACAGGAAGAACCGATTATAGTAGTATGTGATTCGGTGTTGGGTGAAGTTGATCACATTGACTTCTACATAAAACATCTGAAGTATAACTTTCTTGAGAGGTATATTGAGGCATGGATTTTTTCAGTTATGGGAAGCTCATTCTCCTTGAAAGAGCTCAGCATGTTTGTTTGCGGCATTTAATTATACATCCTCTTTACGTTTCAAATGCATTCCTTTAACGTTCTTACTGTTCAACTCCGTTTCTTTCTTCATGGACAATGGTTTGGGAAGTACGAGTCACTTGACTGATGTCCAATCTAAGAAATCTCAGTTATGGGATCTCATCTCCCCTATCTCGGCAATTGCTCAGTTATAGGATTATCAACTCCCTTGCAAGTGGTCACTACGTCGATTCGTGTCATTGAGTGTTATAATATCATTACGTTTCATTTTAAATCGGCGCTGATAAAATCCTTTTCTCCGTTCGCAGTGAAGGATTAGGGTAGTACGCATTCCCTGACTGACGGCCTATCTAAGATCTCCGGGAGACCGCGTCGCAATCTGGTGGCGGGGGGGGGGCAGAGGGCGTGGGCGCGGCCCGGAGCTCTGACAATCGGTTGAAGAGGGCGCGCGCCGCGGGCACTGCGTGGGTTGACAACTCCTAATGGAGCGACGGAGCGGCGCGGCGCGGCGCGGCGCGGCGCGAGGCGGGCGGGGCAAGGCGGGGCGGGACAAGACGGGGCGGGGCGGCGCGGCGGGGCGCGGAGCGGAGCGGGGCGGGGCAGAGCGGGGTGGGGTGGGTCGGGGCGGGGCGGGGCAGGTCGGGCTGGGTCGGGTCGGGTCGGGTCGGGTCGGGTCGGGTCGGGACGGGGAGGGGCGGGGCGGTCCAACGCGGCATGAGGCGGGGCGGGGCTGGGCGGTCGGCCGGCGGAAGGGTTTTAATCTCGGCCGGGCCGTGGGCGCGGGCGCGGGCGAAGGCATGCCCACAAGGGCCTGCCCCGCCGACGGGCTCTCCAAACGAGTTGCCCTGACGCGCGAGCGTTCCCGGTCTGCGGCGCGAAGGGCCGCGGGACACAATGTTATGTTTGGATGAAGCGCCGGATATTCATTGCTGCCGAGGCTTCGTGTGGAGAGCGCGTCGCCCACGGAGCCACACACGTCGAGGCGGAGCACGTGCTCCACACAAATTCACTCCCCAACTTCGGACCGGTGTTTACTACTTCAGTAGACTTAAAATTATCCAAGGTAATTGGAACGAAAACATTCATGTAATCCGGAGTTAATTCAGTAATGAGGCGTGGAAAACGAGGTAGAACGTACATTTTTAGTTTAAGATCTATAAATGTGATTTTATATTCATCACTTATTAAACTCACAATAGAAAACTTTGATAAAATGAAAGCATTTTACTTGATAAGAAAAAAGAATTGTCTGAATTCCAAGACTATCGAAAATTGAGAAGTCTGAACATTTGTAGATAGATACAATGAGAGAATACAATACATCGCCCAGTTCTTTAAATCAAAATTTTAGTATATTTTGTTGTAGTCAATGGCACTGGGACCTTTCTTTGACTGCATGGCGGCATATCTAGTCTCACACAACACAAACGCACAATATCAATGGTTTATTACTAAAAACTTCGGATGAAATCCTGATCCGAACTCACTGAGAAGCAAAACCAGACGAGATGATTGAGTGACGACCGCATGCGATGCTTTCTGGAGGGACATGTCGTCTTATGTAAATAACCTTTATTTCCGGAAATACATTTTCGGGTAGAGGCCGAGTCACGTGGGGAGGCATTTCAGTTTCGTTTCTCATCATTTTGAACTGTACAAAAAGCGAACGGAAGTACGAAAACCGGGAAATATGTTTGATAAATAAAATTCGTCAAAAATCCAATGATCTGGAAAGTAGAGTATGAAAATAGAAATTTACTGTCCATCATTCAACTTCTCATACTCTTCTACATTCTCCGCCATACTTCACAATTCAAGCAAAGAAGCGCATAATTAGGTTCCTTTCGACCGACAGAGGCAACTGTTTCGCAGGAATTGCTGTTTGTAGACGCATATTGCGTATACTATTGGAATTTTCCTGATAGTTATTTCAACATTTGTTTGTCACCCTTTTTGTAAATGCAGGTTCATGTTAATCTGCATCACGCAATAAACATTTGCTAATGAATAATTGTGGCCTAATATTTAACTATTTCATCACTTCTTTGCCTCATCGACACACAGGAAGAATGCACTTTAATCTATTATTCCGTATATGTAATACACTGAGAACGGTTCTTTAGAATGTATAAGAAGCAACCGACGCAAAATTCTTTATATGTGCTATTGGTGGATAGGGAAAACTTCCTCACGATGCGTACAGCACTCAGGAGAACAGCATTTTGCGTTGTTTGAATGTGCTAGTTCTTAAGGCCAAGCCTTGCAGACGATGAAGTTAGTGCTTCAGATATCAGTTCATTTGCAGAGATGACCACAGGAACTACCTCAACAGATACGCCATATGTTGCTCAGTTCAATAACCAAGGCCTGATATTTTTGATTCTTCTCGGCAAGGGAGGCAGCTATATTTAGGTCTAAAGGGATAGCGATGTCGACTATAACCCTAAAAACATCTCGATCTATATTATGTCAGGTCTGTTGGCTTCGACACTGGAATCAGTGGTGACTGCAACATTCCACAAGAGCTTCCACCGTTTCATCTCCAGAACTGAATCTGTCTTAAACTTGTGGTATGGGATCTCTTTCTGTACCATCTCTGACTCTGCAGCCAGCGCCTGATGGACAACAACAACGTCGTTGTGCCGACTAAGGTATTCTGTTCGTGCCAATGTGCACACGCCCATTATATTTTGGAGGGTTTCGCCGGATTGATTGCAAAGGTGGCAGCGGCCCTCTACACTCATATCCCCAATCACATACCTTTAGTAACTGCGAGTGGAGTTTAATTCGTCCTGAATGGAAATGACGAAGCCTTCTGTTTCAGCACAGAGGCCAGATTTTGTTAGCCAGGAGACTGACGATCCCATGTTCATAGAGTTCCCTTTGAGCTCAGCAGGAAATCTGCCGTGCCAATGCTTCTGGGTCCATTCACTCTGTCTACCTTCTTTGGTGATACATTTGTGATATTATTATTATTATTATTATTATTATTATTATTATTATTATATTATTATTATTATTATTATTAATTATAATTAAGCTCGTTATTCTATCAATGGCGGAATTTTCTCAAGTGAAGAGAATTGTGAATTTGAAGTTGTTCTTCCGCCCGTACTCGTTGAACGGGGCCGTGTGGGGCAGGTCGCTGGGGCGTGCGTGCGTGCGTGTGCAGAGCAGGCCGCCGCCGAGTGCTGAGTGCAGCATTTGACGCGGCGCGGCGCGCTGCGACGCTGTCGGTGGTCGCGGGCGGGGGCGGCGCGTGTCGGCGTGTCGCGCGCCGGATGCCGACCCGCCCCGACACGACATGACACGACACGTCGTCCATCATCTCTCCGCCTCCGCCCCTCCCCTCCCCCGCCGGCGACTGCTCGTTAGCCCTCGGCCGGCGCCCTTAATTGGCTTCCTCCCTCGCGGCGCGGCGGTCACACGGCGCTTTAGCCAGCCAGGTACCTCTTCTGGGACTTCCACCCACATACACATTTTGAAAAATGCAAATGCAATGGGCGTAGCCTATCCTTCAAAATATTTCTTTTCTCATTTATTGAGAGATTGATAGCCCTTTAGTCGGCGATCCTTTGATTTGAGAGACATCCACCCGGCTGCCGTCTGTGGGTGTCCGAGAAACCAATATTGGCCTCCGCGGTGAGCCATCGCTGAATATCGTAGATCTTCCCAGAGCCTGCTTTAGACCCCGAACCTTAAGCCGAGATAGCCCTTGGGTCCATATCGGTCCTGGCATTCGTTATTGTGCGAAGTTTCATGAGGGCCCTTGTCAGAACCTGTAGAAAAGGTGCAATAGAGAAATAGGTTCTTAGAACACACAAAATTCCATCTTCACTTACCAGTAACACCAAGAGATTTGAGAAGCATAAATGGTAAATGGTGATCCATAAGAAACCGGAAAAGACCTCATAATACAGACCCATCTGAAAGAACATTATGCTTTATTCATTTTTCCTATTATTTTGTCATTCAATTCATAACTTCCTTCGTCTTAGTTTTAGAGTGCACACAAAAGAAGTATAATTGGCTGGAAAACGCTTTTCGATTGCTACCCAAATAAACGTTCTCAAACAAACATTTTTACGAATGGAGATAGTGGTGTGACGTCGTGGGAATACACAGTAATCACAGACAGGAGCTTCAATGATAAATATGTACAGGTTTATTCACAATATGTACAGTAATAATTTAAGTTACTCAGCTCTGGTAGATGTTTACTTCCCTGATCGCAGGAGCGATCCTTAAAAATAAAATGTCTGACTCGTGGCCCACGCCACTCCTCAGCGAGCCTCCTGCACACAGCAGACAGCTCCGGCGACCTCGGTCACCCGTGGATATAATGTCCACAACGGCGTCCCAACACATGGGTTGCCGCACGAGCTTAGCTCGGCTCCGCACCACCCTGGGCGCAAGTTTTGTGTGTTCGCACGAGGGTTCCCACTCAGCTCGACAAACCCCGCCCCCGCGCTCTACGTTCGCCCTTATATAGCTTCCACCCACGTGACCTGAAACGTCACTGGGTTTTGCACACGGCCCGCGCTAGTCGCGTTGCCAGGCATTTTTGAACGTCCATTTCCATGGATTCCAAGAATTTGTCACGCGGCACGCGGCAAAAATGCGCTGTCCCGCATTTTGGGCATCCCTTTCCCTAGCTCTTAGAATTTCTAAAAATATCTCTGCGTGTCACATCCTGCCTGGCCCCTGGCGTCTAATCCCTTGCCGCAACGCCCTTGTGGCGCCCCGGCGGTCGCTAGCTGTAGCCCTACAATACGTTACAGTGGTGTCAAGGGTAATTTCTAGCGGCGCTTTCATTAATATTGATAATAAAATAAAACAAATATATTTTGTAAGTTATTGAGGTTGTCATCACCATCGTATAGCATTACCCACAACACCTCATAAAATTTTATTAAACAAATAAACTGTCTAATAAATCTTCTCAGATAAATAATTATAAAATTCTGCTATATTCTTTTAATAATAATTCTCCTATAATATTTTAATCTAGTTCTTTAAATTTTGTTTATTATTTTTAGGGATGTTCCCCTCTTTACTTTTTGAATTGGTTAGTAAACAGCATCTAGTATAGTAGTAGTAGCATGTAGTCTATATTTTTACTATGATGTATCAGATATCATTAGATCAATATATTTAAGGACATACTTTTTAATTTTAGTATAAACAATCACAACATAGGGAGACATCACGTGTTCTATTAATATTGCTTTAGACACATTTGTGTGGCAGCTTATGGAGGAGAATAGATATCAGTCAATATTTTAGTAATGCATTATGAAAGTTTCTTTACCTTTCTGAACTCTAGTTGTATTACATATTATCTCAATCTGACTGGACGTTAAATGAATGAATAAAAGTAATCGTAATCATAAAATCACCGTAAACATCGATGTTCAGTATGTTATGTTTTACTCAAAACAGTATGATAAGATAGATAACAGGTTCCGAAGAATAAGCAAAATCGTATTCTCTAAAAAATTGTTCTACGTTTATAATGACTTTGTAATTGAGAGTTCGAAGTATTATTTTGTCTACTTAAATAATTTGTTCGAAGAAACAAAAGAAAACCGTTAAATGAGCTTTCAAAACAAAAATAACATCTGTAACCAAGTAGGCAACTTGATTACTGGTTTAAAGCACAAGCAGTTTTGTCCTCACAGCATGCCAACGATGAAAACTTATCTCGAAAAAATGGCGTGACGTATTTTATAACCCAATTTTCTTTGGAGGAATTATAACTCTTTGACTATTCGCGTTCGTCTCCTCTGTTCTTCTAGAGCTCCTGAACATCTCAGACCAACAATTACCTAATCAGATATCGGCACGATCCACGCCATGCAAAGGGGTGAAGCCGAGAAGTTACTCTGAAAACAACAGAGTATTACTCACAACTGCCCATATCTTCTTTCAGAACCCATTAATATTAATTATCAGTCTCCAATTATGCAATTATACATAATCACCGGAAAAGACCGCAGTCAGGAAGAGGGACTAGGAAGGTGCAGCTGGTTCGTGATGAATGGGACGTGGGTGCATTTCTTGGGTATTCTTTTGCGCGACGAAGGGAGTGCTTGGGGCGTGAGGCGACGGTGGCGCGCCTCGCGTGCCCGGCGCGAACCGTGTCGGTGGGGCGGTCGCCGCCGCCGCCGGCCCCGATCCCGCGAGGTCGCTTTATTTACATTGGCGCTGACAGCCCTGTAATTTGCCCGTCAGCCGCCGACGCCGTTTTCGTGCCCCGGGAAACCGCAGGGCGGCCGTGCCACCACCCCACCCTTCCCCTTCCCCTTCCCCTTCCCCTTCCCCTTCCCCTTCCCCTTCACGGGAACTCAGGACGAAAAGTGCAGCGTGGATGTTTTAATTAATAATTTTGTTTTTATTCAATAATTTACATTACTTTGTAATGATGAGATTATCATCTTGAGCAGGTAGAGAGATCCATTACTTATTTATTGACTTTCATTTCGCGTTGTTTATAACTTCCTACAAAGTTAAGATCGTATTAATACTTGTGCAAAATGTAAAATATACATATAAGTACATTTCTAGGATCAATTTTTTCAATACAAAATTATTTAGTCTTACGAAATGTTGAAATTGTTAGATTATTTCTCTTTAAGAGACACTGAAGTTTAATTTTTGAGTGAACGCTGAACTCAGTCTCCACTTGTGGTTTGACGTCAGACGTCTCACGCTAAAACTCTAATTATGTAATGAAATATTTTGAAATACATATTTATTCATTTAAGTATAGCTCCGAATGAAATACTGGCACCAAAATGAAGAAACATGCCACGTCTTTGCTGCCAACAAGTGAGATTGATTTCTTCATTGACCCCTTGGTTTCCTCGTTTTTTCTACAATTTATGACGTGATGACTGTTCTAACTTGTCTGAACACCTGCAATAAACAGTAGGTTGACTTAATTTCAGAATATTACAGATCTTCATTCGTGGATAGGGGCACCGCACGAGAGAGCCCTGGGGAGGCATCAAACTCTTGTTCCCCGTAACCCTCCTTCCATGATGCAATTGAAACGTCACGCGCATTCGTGGATTGGATGTTGGGTTTGTTTGTACAGGAAGCATTCATATAAATGTTGCAATAGGATGAATTTAAGTAGGTAGTATCAAGTTTACAAAGACCATTATGATTGTGAAAAGATAAAAAATGGATAAAGTTTTTAAGAAAACTAGGAGTACGATTTTTCACCTCCACGTGTTTATCATAGAAGTAAAAAGGTGGCATACATTTTACTATCAATTTTTTTGCCAGGTAAACGTCAGTGAGTTAGCTTCTCTGTTCAGTCCAATGATATTTTTAGCACTAATGATGGAAGTGCTTGATCTACTCGCACACTGTTTCTTTGTTGATATGTAGAGTGATTTCGGAAGTGATTTGGGCGCTGGAAAGCATTCGAGGGGAGAACCCTTGCATGCGGAGGCGAAGATCCGCACCAGAGAGCCCTGGGGAGGCATCAAACTCTTGTTCCCCGTAACCCTCCTTCCATGATGCAATTGAAACGTCACGCGCATCACGTAGCTTCATTGTTTTCTGCCGCCAGAACATTCAGCTGCATATCCAACTCCCCCTTAGATTTTGCCTTCTGGATTTAGGGGATGCTCGCCTCTCCACCGTCATCTCATTCTGTGCCTGTCCCTCCGCCAGCGGCTCGACTTTCGCATCATCCTGAGCTTCAGCCTCTACTTTGTCTCTGTTTGCGTTTCGCCACCGCGTTTCCCTTCATGTCTGCCTGTGGCTCGGTTTATTTATTCTGCCTTTTACCACTGTAAGCGCACTCCCTTTAGATTCCGCTTACGTTTCGCCTTCTTCATTTCAGGTGGCGACTCCTTTTCGTTTCCTCCAGTACCTGCGTTTGAACTAGACCGGCGCCACCATCTTGCGTCGCTCCTGCATCCTCTCCCCGGCATCCGATTCCTCCTCCTGTGCCGCCACCCTCGCCTGCGCTTGCGTTTCGCCTGCGCCTCCGTTAGTGTCTCCACCTTCATCTACGCTTCGGACTGCGAGTATCGTTCACTTGCGCCTGTGCCTTCTCCGTCTCCTCCGTTTCCTCCTCCGCCTACTTCCTTCCTTCACCTGCGATTGCCCTCCGCCTGCGTCTTGCCTCCCACGCGGAGGCCGCCTCGACGGACGGACGGTCTCCCATCGCCTCTTTATTTACGGCCGTCGGGTAGAAGCAATTAATTTTATCGCGACCGCATGCTTTAAATAGTGTTATCACCGACTGCTGCACTTGATGTAATTTATTTTAAATTCTCGTTCAAGCGTTATAATCAGTAATTTGTGCCATAGTAATGGTATACATTATTGTGTGTCAATATGTTATCAAATATTTTTAACTTGTACGATCTACTGAAATTTGAGGCACATATAATAATATTTTCTTATCTAATTACTTCAGATATTGTTTTACTTCTTCATTACTTTTAGAGGAGGACAAAATTCAGTAGAATACTTAGTTGTCAATTAATTATTTTCAACATTCTTTCATGATATCACGTACCATCATGAGAGCATTAATTTAGTATGTTTATTTCGTATGTCTTGTAGAAGTGGTAGAGTGGTTGATATTTTTGTTAGTACCGTTCTCATATTAACCCTTGTTCTCGCGGCTTCCCGTTCTTCCTCTAGCGAGCCCCTAACTTGAGCCCCGAACGCAGATCACTAGTCACACACATCAGCACTGCCCAGGTCACCACTTCTTCTGCCTTAGCCACGGCTCCTCTCCTCTGAGGTGTTCCAACCATCATACCCCCACTACCAATTCCATCCAATGCTTGACCATCACCAGCCTGCATCAATGTCGCCAGTGGCCCTCCGCGATCTCCAACTCCAAAAAGTCGGTGACAAGAAAAGAAACGAAACCGGTGTCTATCATCATCATCACAAATGTCGCCGTGCGACCACCAATACTACAATTATCACCATGAGATCCACTTTGCCTGAAACAATTCCCGCGCAGTATTCATCCGGAGACACTATGAGAACCGTAAGTAGCATCACACGGCTAACACTCCGCCATCACACCATCCCACGGTCACCACCACCACGGTCACCACCATCACCACGGGGCCGGTTCCTCGTGCTATTCTGAGCGCGCGCCGGGGTCCCTGTGCCCCGCCCGCCCTGCGTGCGCTCCCACGGCCGCTGGACGCTCATTGAATACGCCCCTCCCCTCCCCCTCCCCCTCCCCCTGCCGGCCGCTGCGCTCCCCGTGTCACCCGCGCCGCACGGCCTCTAGCACTCCGCCCCTCAATCGCCGCCGCTCAGTCGCCAATCCTCGTACCGGCACGCATTTCAATCTGCGTATGTTCCTTTATATCCGGACAAATATTAAATTTTGTCCGATTCTAGAATCTAAAACCACTCACAGTCCGTTCTGTATCAATCTCTTTCTTTTTCAATTGTCCTCTGTTCCTGCTAGGAATTCGCAACGGTGTTTTACGGCAGGCTTCGATTTCTTCCATTTTTATTCTTCTATCTTTGCCTTATTCCCCTCTCGCCACCTTCGCAGGGTCCGTGCGTGTGGCTCTCTTTTCCTCTCCACTCTGTCAAGAGGGTTTTCGCCTGCGCCGCATCAGCCAGAACTCCCGCGTTAGTCCTCGTGCGTGAAACCGCACCAGTTGTTTCTCTGTGTCTCCCCTACATTCGTCTCTTGATCATTCACAATACGGCTGATGTGGCTCAATGGCAACATCGTTGTCGCTGCGCTTGTCCTGCTCGGGGCGTTGGAGTCCCGACTGTTGCAGGACTCATGAGCTAGATTGCTCGGTGAATTCGGCTTGCTGACTGGAGGTGATTTCAGAATGGGCGGCTGCTTTTTACCCAATTTTTACGTATTTGTGTGTGTGTGTGTGTGTGTGTGTTGGGTTTTGTTCAAGGGAACATACCAGAGAACTCTAACCAATCGACAACGGATTGCACACGATCTTTCCTTTTCACGTCCTTGTTCCTCACTCTCGCCATACATGAACAATACACATTTACTCTCAGCTGCACTACACTGCCATACATATCAGGACACCTAAACGGCAAAAGAAACTCCGCAAACCGTGTGCAGATCGGCATCGAGATCTCACGATCCAGATGAGAGAGGGTTCAGGGCATCATCTGATGTCACTGCAGTGCCTTTGACAAGAGAGGTCTAAGGTTAGAGTCCCAGTTTGGCAGGAGTTTCGACATTAGCTGAATAGCTTGGTCAAGTCCAGCAGTTTCCTGGAGGATACTTCGGCGGACGGCTGTTCACGATCGGTAGTTTTCCGTATTTTCCCCGATCAACACCACGCGAATGCCCAAAAGAATCCGGAAGAAACAATCGGGCCACGAACCACGCTCGATCTTCCCTTTCCTTTTTCTTTGTCCTATCCTAAGCGCCATACATACATTTACATATATGTACTACGCACCTCGTCAGAAGCTTAAAAACTTGTCCCGACTGGAGCGTGCTCACTTTGGTAGGAGAGACTTGGTTGGGAAAATCTCTCTAAGGGTTGGCGTCGGCTCTCACCATTCTGCGGGGGGCACCTCCCGCGATAAAACACACTTCACTACGGGACAAATGACCTTGGCATTTCACGCGCCCGGAAATACTAATCAATCATTCAATCGCATTCACACCGGGCGAGGGATACCGCTCGGCTGCATCATTGCACTCACGAGACTAATGACCGAAGTAGTTGACGCGCCGGGGAACGTGAAATACTCTCACGATCTTCGACAGGAAGCTCCGCGCGAGTTGGTTCCATCGCCGGGCTGTTGCACTGCGAAGCATTCTGTTCTTTTAGAAAAGCTGCTTCTTAGAAGCCGAATGGCATCATGTGGATCTGTATTATTGTCCTCCCTGAAGGTCCTAAAACTTAAGCGGAAACCCTTACGAAATTTCGGTGTATCTCTCAGTTATCCGTGCCGTCCCCCGTGTTTATTGCTGTTGCCACGTAAGCGGTACGCATCATGGTCAGGGAGCCGCGTGAAAGAAGCTGCCCACATATTTGATAACTACTGTGTTGCTGGTTGCTGTGTTGCTCGTGTTGTGTTGTTTGGACCTGCTCTTTTCAGTGGCGGTTCTCACTCGGTCAGTTGGTCTCGGAGATCGGCCGTCAAAGACACAGAAAACAAAGACTTACTCACCAATTAACGATCATTGGCTGAAAATGGGTTTTTAGTGCACACGTACTTCTCTATTTAACAGATTTTTGACGTTTTCGTGTAAATGAAATTTTGATTTGCTGTAACTTGCTGTAACAGAGATTAAAAGCAAATAGTGAATGGAAGGCTAGTTGTACATGTTTAAAAAACTCTTGTTTACTGTTGAAACTCCAGCTGCAAATGCATAAAACGACAAATTACCAGAGATACAAAATAGTTTTTACAGACCAAGAAACCTGATATTCAGTACAAATTCCTTCATATTATTCTAGGATTCAACATCGAAAAAGCAATAAATAAAAGTTACAAGTTTAAGAGCGTAGCTTGCTACAAAGTGATAACACAATGTAAGTAACAGGACGCGTATTTCTACGGGGATAGCTGCGATAGTGGTACGTTAGGAGAGAGAAGTTCCAGAGCGTGGGTGGGGGTGTGGGGGCGTGAGGTTGAGTTGGGGTAGGATGGGACATGGGTTGGGGAGTCTGATGAATGGTGTGATCCCTTGTTAAAGTCATCACCACCTCCTTGCCAGCTGTGACGACGCCCGGCTGGGCGTGAATATGAAGAAGCCCTTAGCCGCTCCTTCCGGCCCTGCACGCCCTCCCCGTTATTCATCCCTGAACGCCGCGGCGCTTACATACCTCAAGCCACCCCTTTACGCGCTACCTCTCACTTTTTGCGGTATCCCCCGCATTGTGTTGGAGTGCAGCGTTTACAAAGCGCCTCGCGGACAGCAGCACGAGAAGATCTCGCAGAGGAGCGTAATTAATGTATCAGAAGCCAACGCGGGGGTTGGGCGCCTGGGGCAGATCGGGGTTCTGGCCTCCCCTCCCAGAAGGGCTGCGCCTCGCGGCTCTCCACGCTTCTTCTTCTTCTTATACCGGTCAGGTTTCTTTATCTTGTTGCATTTAAAACGCTTTTTCTAGATTTTTGTTTTATTGGTTTGAAAACTATTTTAATTATTGTAACTCTTTTCAAATACCAACATTTACGTTATTTAACTATTGCCATTATAATTTAGTTTCTACTGTTTCAAATTATTACAGCAATCAGAATTACCTTGAACGAATTTAAGACATCTATTAACTCAAATGAAAAAACATTTGCATTTATTTTCCTTCTTTTTGTTGTTCAGTTATTGTTAGTGCTCATTACAGAGACTGCAACAACATGTTTGCACCACAGAGATCTCCGGGAGGTGATAAGATTCGAGTTTCGACGGTGGCGAAATTTTCATCACTAAGTCATTCGAAGCTGGATCACCATTGTGTACAGGATAATTCTAGCAGCCGGGTGCTCTGATAGGTAATTATCGAAACGTTCTCGTGTTTCCGGCATCGCACAAGCAATTGTCCTGATTTCTGCCCGCGCGCCGCGTCAGCGCCTGCCGCCCTTCGCGAGCCCCCTACAGCCGTTCCCTCTAGAGCCTGCCTCCCCGCCCCACACCCAGCGGCCACCGGCGCTTGAGGAAATGAGGACGAGGCGCTCGGCCGCGGCCATGTCTCCCAAGAATGCTGAAGGGACCACCGTCGCCTGCGCCGCCTCCCCCTCCCCCTTCGGCTTTCGCAACTTGCGACTCAAATCTTTATTTTATTTTTAATAGCTTTTATTTTCCTTGTTCGACAATTTGGGTGCTCAAGGGTTTTATGTTACATAATATTAGCACAATAATTTTAAACTACATTTCATCATACATGTACAATGTTTGAAGACTATGATATTGACAATATAAGACAATTAACAACTAATCTTTTAAGAAGGGTCCTTCAAAAGAAAAATACACATACAATATTTGGATTAAATATAAATATTGAATTTGGAAATGTTTGAACCTGAAAAATGTTTGAACCTGTCAAATCTGTATATTTCAAGAAATAAGGGTTTTCGTTCGAAGTAAATTGGAATATTCCACCCAACTAAATTGTTTAACGAAATGAAGGCATTTTATTTGTTAAATGCTTGGTTTTGTGTGCGAAAACACTATCATTGGTTAATTACGTCTTTTGGTTGTGTCAAGACCTATAGAAAAAGTCTCGGTCTAGTGCGAAGAGGCAAACGTGTGTGAGTGTGAGGTTAGAGTTAGCAAAGCTAAAGTACACGTTAATGATAATAGTAACTAATAATAATATTAATAATAATAACAATAATAATAATAATAATAATAATAATAATAATAATAATAATAATAATAATATGTATTTAATTATGTGGCGATATTAAGTTCAAGTTGACTACTTTTAGAGATTCAAGATTAGTCGGTATTATTGTAAACGCAATGTGTAGAAATCGTTTCAATAGTGTATCTTTTCGTACAAAAATCAGTGACTGTAATTACATGTGCATTGCATTTTTAAATGAAGGTGGTTAAGGAGGGGTTTCATGTTATAGTGCACTCGAACACACATGGAGCAGGTTTAACGTTTCAATTACATTTTAGCAACGTATTTACATATGTTTTTCGCAGCGAATATTGTATTATACCAGAATTTTTAACCTTTCCTCACTTCATTTATTTTGGAGAATAAATACTTAATATCAAGCAACAATATTTTTTGGGAAGTTTCAATTTTCGTGTGGTCATTTGCTGTACTGCTTTCTACGAAGTTCTTCCCTTTTATACGTTATGTAATCGCAAGAATTCAGCTAGTAATAATAATAGTAATACTATAATTATGAGAAATAACGATAATAATATTTACTATTATTATTATTATTATTATTATTATTATTATTATTATTATAAAAGGAGAATAAAATGAAGAGCAAATTAAATAGAAAACATGAAAATGGAAATGGAAATTAAGTGTAGGTGGAGAGCGACACAATTTTGATTATGTTTGCGAAATCTGTAGTTTTTACTTATTAACACATAATTAACTTAAACTTAGAACACTTAACCTTTAAACAAAAGATAGGACAGATTAAAATAACTTTAGCCTATTTGCAGTTTTCAAAATGTCACATCAAATTTGCAATAATTTTTACAATTTTTACAATATCACTAAAGCATTGTTATTAATAAGAGTGTCAGGGTGGGAGTTAACTCGATCCCCCATTCCCCCTCTAGCTCTCGCTCCAGCTCCTACTCCAGCTCCCCCATCAACGCTTCGCGCCCATCGTTCGCTCGCCTTCCTGCCTTCCCTGTGCCCTTGGCCAGCATCTGGAAAACTCGCTCCAGCAGCATGAATCGCTCTCAGAGCTCTAACAGACTTTTTTCCAGCGGTATCTTCTTGACAGCCCCGGCGTTGCCCGACAGTTGATACTACCCCAGCGTAAGAGGAATATTGCGTTATTATGTACGTAGGAACGGAAGCGGGCCATTTTTGTACTCCAACGGCCATGGCCCCTCAGGCTGTTATTTTTTGTAATAATGTCACTCAATGTATTGAAAACAATAGCTGCGTATATAAATATTATCAAATAAAAGTATTTTTGTATTCTGAATGTACTCATATTTTTTTTTATTTCATACTAACAATTAAAATATTATTTAAAAATAAAAAATAATTGGGGTCTGGCTTCAAATTGCCTCTCTAAAATTAGTTCTGGATCCGCTAAATATGTATATCTCCATGTTTTCCCATTGGTCACTTCCGGCCTGTAAGTGCCTCTGTTTTGGTGTATCTATATTCTTGCTCTCGTTTCATCAAATAAGAAGTCTGCACCAAGAAGCACACAGCGCCCAGCATCCATCCAGTCCACCCTCGCTCTCGCCTCCCCTTCCGCCGCGACCGGTACCATCCCTGCCCCATCTCCTTCCGCTACTATGCCCGCCCCCGCCGCGTCCGCCACCCCCTCCAGCTCCACCACCGCCACCCTCGTAATCGTCCCGCCACCGCCTCCGCCAGTCTTAGCAGCTCAGCTGCCGGTCAACCTCCCGCCGCACCATGGCCTCACTAATAAGGGGCGGTTTGAGCCAGCTCAGTTATCTCCGGGTTAATGACGGCTGGCCCAAATGAGCGGCGCTGGCCGCGCGTGGGAGCGGGAGGCCCTCGGGGAGGCGCCCCGCGGTCGCCTTTTTGTCAGCGGCCGTCGATACTCACGCCCTGCCCTGCCGGGCGTCGTCCCACTTCAGGTCTTGCCAGTGCACGGTGTCTATTAAGTAGTCGCGTCCCTTGTGGAATGTGAAAGCGTCGGGAAGTGTACTATTGTATTCACACAGAAGTTAACTTTTAAAGAATGTATAGACCAAAATCACATCTTGTATGGCATTTTTTATAAATGATTCATATTTCGACCAATGTGATTATGGTTTGTTGAATGTGCCGTCAGCTTATTTTGTTCAATAATTGTGAATTGTACTTCTTTAAAGCATTCAACGAAGCATTGTGTAGGCTGATATATTTGATCAATTCAAAATGTTAATAATATTTCTTTTTGAATAATAGTAATGGTTAAATACACTGTCGTCGTTGTTAAGTTTTTCGTTTTGAATAATAAGCTTGCGTATTGAAAAAATGGAAATACTTTACGAAATTAAAGTAAATGCAACATAAATTTCTTTACCAAATATAAAATGAATGTGGGGCACTTTATGTATCTGACTTACTACAGCCACAACTTATTACTTTAACTGGTAGTTATTACTTCACTATAAGAAGTAAAATTATTTGCTAACACAATTGGATTTTTGTCACAATTAAGTGTGGAATATCGTGAAATTGCAATGGCACTTCTTGCGGTTTGTTTGGGGTTAATACCTTGCTCTGTTAAGCTGCCTTTTGAAATTAGACAATTAACCCTTACGCGTTAGTTATAACAAAACTAACAAAGGTTTATACCGAATGACCTGTTACAGATGCTCCTTTTTCCACTTTCCCAAAAATTGCCATACTACTTGAAACTTCACTCAAGCAGTTCAACATCAATTAATCTAGAGTGGCTGAATTGTATGGGAAGTTAGTATCACCAGTCACCCATTCATTTTCTTTTGATCTGGGGAACAGTGTAGACTGTATTACTAAAATAACACCCTTTTTGATATAACAAGTCCAGAGATTGGAAGCTATAAGTTTCGGTAGTGATGATTCCTACAATGTAAATCAATAATGACACCGCTATCACGAAATCTTTAACAGAGGCCGTTGTAGGGGAAGGAACTGAACACAATTATTACCCAATTGCTTACCATCCAAAATTCAATGCAGGGATCACGTATCGCGCATCGCAAGCAACAAAGCGTGAAATGACCCAGGCGGCGCGAGACGGACCTGACTCTGTAATCCCGCCCCCGCCCCTCCCTCCGCCCGCGGAAGGACGCTGAATGGGCGATCGTCGCCCGCCGCCGCCGGCCACGCGCCCCATCGCTCACATCCCGCCCACGCACGCGCCCGTCGCCCGCCGGAACAAGGGGCCCAGCCGCACGCGCGGGCAGTGGGCGAACGGCGGGAGCGAAGCCACACGGAGAGACCGCTCACATAATAGCAGCTCGCGACTGCGCACGGATTCAACAGAGCGCTCTCCTGAAGCAAAAGAGTCTGTGGTTGTGCTGGAGGGGCTTTTTTTTTTGCCAAAATGACATGATTCAGAAGCAATACTGCGAATGTGGACGAACTGGCATTCTGTTCTACGTCCCTCTCAGGGAAGTAGTTTGACATCCAATGTATTAAGGAACCACTCACATGTCTGAAGAGCATACATTCCTCCTATTTGATTGTGCTTGTCGTCTGAAAGTCATCGCATTTGGCGGAAACCACTTCTCATTCCACACGTTGGAATTAATGAGTTTCTCAAAACGTCTCCGCAGCCACGCGCGATAGACGAGAGCTTTTGACCACTGATGGGATTGGAGTGAATAGCATTGGTGCCTTATTGTACGGGCGAGACTCAGGCCGGCGAGGACTGCTCTTTTGTCTGACCGCGCATTTTGCTACGCTCCTTTTTCACCAACTGGAGACAGAGAGTGTGCGGGGGAAGAAACAGACCATTGGAATTTATCTCAGATTTATCTACATTTAGGCTTGAGGATCTCTCCCATGTAGTAAATCTACTAACATGGAACAGCCGGCTTTACTTCCCCTCCGAAGGAAGGCGTATTAAAAGTTTTTTTTGCCCTAAAATATTCATGACTTCGATAGGGATTGAACCCGCAAACTTGGGTATAACAGTCTCATACGTTAAGTCTAAGACCATCGCCGCCGATCGACCCCTCCCGCGTGCCCGGTGATGCTCGCTTGTCGCCACAGACAGCGGGACGGCAGGCTCTCGTGCTGGGCTCGCCCACTTCCTTCCCCTCCCCCCACGCCCCTTTACCGCGCTCCCATTGTCCGGCACGCAAACGCTGCGGCGCGGTAGAGCGCTTGAAAGAAACCGGTGTTTTACATACGTTTATTGCCGGCAGTTCGATTATATTACTGGATGCTTCTGATCTCCATGTAACACCCACTCCAAGGCGCGACGAAGCGGCGATGCCTGTTGCTCGGAGATGAGCTGATTCTTTCTGGCACAGATTATCATCATTACGGATTTTATAGGTCATCACGTCGATGCAAACTGGTGATTTGGAAAGCGGGTTTGCGGAGTTACTGTGGCGAAATGATGGCTTGGTTTCGCGTTTCAAAAACATCAAAGAGTTTGTATCATTAAGGTCACTCGGAGATTGCGCAACTTTGAAGCCGATAATAAATAAAGAGTTGGCAATAGTGTTTGTATTTTTATCAAAATTTACGTTGAATATGGGGATATCTATGTATTATTATCTAAAATAATCACATGTTTTCAGGAGATACAAATTTGTACAACAAAATAGTGGCCGGTACAGACATGACGCCATATATTCTTCGCATAACCAGCCATGGCCGAAGGCGACGCGCTGTCCTGAATTTAATTTTACTACCATGCAGAGTTATCAGATCCTACTGGAACCTCTCCGGACAACTTGTAGTGGGCGTGTCGCGAGGTAATTACATATTGTTCGCGAGTAGAATAAATTTGATTCTTATCCATTGCCTAATCTACAATGAGTAATAAGTAGCATGATATCATATTTGGTAGCTCATTGGCCATCTGTTTGAGATGACGTCTTTTTGACAACTAGACGAATAGATTAGAAAAATATTTATGCTGCTTAGTAATACTTCCCTCATATAGCAAAGACAAATCAAATAGATTCTGCGGAGCTGGTGAAGGATATACATGATTTAGAGCAATATAATAATAATAATAATAATAATAATAATAATAATAATAATAATAATAATAATAATAATAATAATAGTAATAATAATGGAGATAATTTCAAGTATTTTTGCTTGCAAATTTTGAAATTATTTGACAACAAAAGGACTAAAAATTAAAAATGGTCTTAAATGGAACTAATTTTATTGCAGCGTCTCCTATGCTTTGAACTCTTTTACAAGTATCTCGATTTTTATTAATAGAAGGTTTTACACTAGCTTAAAAGAATTAAAAAATGTCATGTTCCACAAGAGCAAGTTGACACGCGTCGAATGACACCTCGCCTGCCCAAACCGTGGAGCGGAGGAGGTCTAACCGTGAATAATGGATAGACACGCACACGCCGGTAACGCAATTAATATATAGAACAAGTTAAGGATTAATAGATATTACAAGTTAAGGATTAAATATATTACGTTGTATTTATCATTAAGAGCGTGCCATGCAAATCATGTAACGTTGGGAGGTAATGAAAGTTGTTTTGGAAATAGCTCGATATTTTCAATTCGAGAGCTGGCCTGCGCCGAGTGGAGAGCTGTGCGCAGGGCGCGTTGTTAGCCTGCTTCGTGGGAAGGCCTCCAGCGCCGCCCACGCCGCCGGCGTCCCAGGCCTAATGAGGGAGAGTTATGTGTCTGGCGCAGGGCGCGTGACGAACGCGGGAGGCAGAGGCCCGGGCGGGATCTGGGATGAGGACGGGGTTGGGATGAGGACGGGGTTGGGATGAGGACGGGGTTGGGATGAGGACGGGGTTGGGATGAGGACGAGGTCGGAATGAGGACGAGATGGGGATGGAAATAAAGACGGGAACGGAAATGAGGTGAGTGAAAAATGAGGAAATGAGGTGAGGAAAGTGAAATAAGATGACGGAAATGTGGACGAGGATGGGACGAGATGGGGCGAGGAGGCATGTATATATATATATATATATATATATATATATATATATATATATATATATGTATATATATACATATATATATATATATATATATATATATATATATGTATATATATATATATATATATATATATATATATATATATTAGGCTGCATATCAGGATAAAAAGTTAGGATTTTTGAAAAGTTTTAAAATTTTTAAAAATGTTCAGTGTTTCGCTTTTGTGGACTAAGTAAAGGATTTTAAAGTTATAATTAGGATCAAAGGAATGATTAAATTTAATTAAAGTTCAAGGGCGATCCACGTTGCTTGGAAAATAAGTAATATTTAATATTATTTATTTACTACTTATTTCATTTTATTTGTCAATTTTATTTTATAATTTTGCTATATTTCTATTTGCTCCCTTACGGTATGTTAATTTCTCTTTTTTTCTTCTCATGTTAGAGACCTCACGGAAGTTAGGAAAGTTGTTTCCCGTAAGTTAACTTTAGGATAATTATAATAAATATAAGTGTGATTGTTGTGGATGATTATTTCCTACTTCATAATTCAAATTTCAGGATATAAGAGGTATCAACTACAATAGTAGGCTACAGTATATAAATGTACTTTGTAGAAAATTCAACCATACACGTGTTTCGGGAGTTTTACCCCTTCATCAGTGGCTAACCATGTCTATGACACAGTCTGTGTGTGTCTCCGCACTCGTACGAATCACAAAATGGCACCACCCTAGAACTGATATCTGTTTACTTATTGCGTTTAACCTATGTTACTTGGAGCCACTGATGATGGGAAAAAATCCTAAAATACGTGTATGGTTGCATGTTCCACAAAGTAAATTTATAATGCCTACTATTGTGGTTGATATCTGTTATATCCTGAAAGTTGAATCATGGAATACCACAAGATCTCTGCTGCCACTACAGAATTTCCTACTTCACATTTTAGGATTTTGCTTTTGGGTGTGTGCGAATTTTTCTTTCACGAACTGTCCTGCGCTAGGTTACGGTAGTGCAGCAAATGACAATTGGAATTAATGTCGTACGGGACCCTGAAGAGTTGCCATGTTATTAAAGCTTACTTTTGAAGTGCGTGGCAAATCGGTCCTAAATAAAAAAATAGTACAGAGTACAATGGAATAATAGTAGTGTGAAAGAAAAAGAAATGAGAAGTTTTGTTAATTCCTCTCAAAACCAGATGTTTCTTCCAATTTACATTTACAAGATTCGCAATTTACATTTACAAGATTACAGACGCTGATTACTAGGGTCAGGATTTCCTTTCAAATTCATGTTTTTTATTTAAACTTCATAGAGCTTCCAAACGTTGTAATAATAAATCTTTCTCGAGAAAGTCATTTTAAAAATGCATACTTTTCCCGTGTATGTTCGCACATTTTGGTAATTGTTTAGAGAAATTTTTGAACAATGCATGTTTCGACATTTTTTCAATTAACACTGCATATTTAGACTTCTGTCTAGCATATTAGATACTTTTTAAGTTATGTTTTACATAATTTGCGAACATCAAAATTGACGCATATTTTGTATAGCATATTATTCTTAGATCCTGACGTTTCGTAGACAAATCGAAGCAGTTTTCTTTGTGTATTGTTGCACTACAAATTTAATTCTCTTGTACTCGGATGTTCCAAGCATGTATATGCCATGTGAGAAACAATTGCGAAATACGTCAACGCCAAGCATTTAAGTCACAAAGGATGATGAAGATACAGGAAGTCGTAACTCAATATTACTTCATAACTGACCGTGGGAAGGAAAATAATTAATAATAGACCCTATGTCCTTTTGTATGCAAAAAACTAAAACTAACTATAATAATATATATTAAAATATGAACGTAATAAAATAAGTAACTTATATTTAATCAAATTTTTAAAATTGCCTATGACAACTCAGAAAGTGGAATTAGCAGATGGAAGCATTTAGCATGCAGCAGGTGACAGCATCAGCATCTAGTGGAGTCATTGAAAAAAAGTGTTGAAGACATTAAAATGTCTTTGGAATTAGTGTTGGGGATGGAAGTGTGTCTGCCAATGATAAATTATATAAAGCGTTAAATTCAAATCCTGATTTGAAAAAACTCCAAAATAAAAAAACAACAACATTGTTTGTGGTTAAATATCAGAAAATTCATAATTTGGTTACATATCTCAGATTTCATCTTTGTAGAATGCTTCAATTACGTGTTGTGACGTAGAAAGCTTTTTTTTACTTTCAGAAACGTTCGTTTCTGACAAAGGGAAATCTGAGAGAGAAAATTTGTTAACTGTTTGATTTACAAAAGATAATAAAAATTGTTAAAAAATTAAAATTTGATTATCATATTTCGTCAATATTTGCTCTGCATCTTGCTTTTTTGGCTATTGTTAGTCAATATTTACATGTATATTTTAACCTTTGATAGAACCTGGAAATCCCGTCTCTACTGATTACTTTACGATAAACTTTCCGTGCAGGCCAGATGCTGTGGTAGTTATGATATTGTGATTATCTTCTAGCAGCTCTAGTTCTCTTATTTCCCCACACGAGGTGGGGATAAATACTTTCAAAAACATTTCTACATTTGCATTTTTATGTTCTAGCGCTATTGAATTATTATTTATGTTTGGCTCGTGCCACGTCTGATTGAAGTATTTCTTTAAGTCTTGTTTACAGACATGTCACAAAATATTTACTATCTCGCCTTAAAATAATGAATACCTCGCAACTTATTGAAAATTACTTCACAATACAGTTACGCGTTTTGTAGTGGGCACAGTGTTGTATTAATACTTTTGCACCAAATATAATGTGGATAAAGGAATTTGTTCTGATACCTCACGCGAACTCTAAAATTCTGGGTAACGTAAGAATTTTTTTATCTCGGGTCAAGAATTGAAAAGCTCAGTAGAAAAAGGGCCTATCCAATATTTTTGTGAAATTGAATTATTAGCATTAAATATAACTTTAAGTATTATCTTGTTAGTGTAATATCTTATTAAATCCAGTACGGACTTATATGCAAGTGTACTGTTTAAAAAAAATTAAAAGTGTACTGAGTTATTTTATGAAAATTATAATAAAACCTTTCATATCTCAGAACTT
>BLKR01011110.1:0-38554 GCA_011170035.1 Teleogryllus occipitalis
AAGCCGAAAAAACAAATTGTAAATTATATCCACCGTATTACAGAGTTAAGGAGGCAAAAGTCATGTGCTATCCAGGAGGAGTGAAAGTGACAGAAATATCGGCTGAGATACCTCTACAGTCAGTTATTGACCATACAATTCGTCGTTTGTGCGAAATCCAAGATATCAGAGAGAAATTTCAACTACAATCTAAAGCTATTTTTGAAATTATTATAAAATGGGGTTGCGATGGTTCAGAGCAAAACAAATACAGACAAAAGTTCAGTGAAGAAAATTACATAGACGAAAATTTGTTTAATGTGTCTATGGTGCCAATACAAATGCAGACTGTTGGTGGAGAAAATGTAATTTGTAAAAATTCCACACCGTCTTCAACTAAGTATTGTCGCCCTATGAAATTTATTTTTGCAAAAGAAACGACAAGTGTAATTAACACTGAAGTAAGCAAAGTAGAACAACAGATAGGGTTATTAACTCCCACTACTATACAATTTCTCCATTCAGAAATTTCCATTACACGAAGAATGATTTTTTGCATGGTGGATGGCAAAGTCTGCAATGCCGTTTCATCGAGTTTTTCCACACAGACTTGCTACTTGTGCGGAGCGAAACCGACTAAAATGAACAATTTTGAAGCTCTACGCACAAAAAAAGTGAAGAAAGAATATCTCTGCTTCGGAATATCTCTTCATTCCTGGATAAGGCTATTTGAATGTCTCCTGCACATTTCGTATTGTCTGGAAATTCAAACAAGTCATGTAAGAGGAACTAAAAATAAAGAAAAAGTAGCCCAAAGAAAGAAAAAAATCCAAGATAAATTTCGACAGGAGTTAGGACTGTTGGTCGATATGTCTAAACCACAAAGTGGCAATACTAATGATGGAAATACTGCCCGAAAGTTCTTCAGAAATCCCGAGATATCTTCGGAAATAACTGGAATAAATCTGGACATAATAAAACGTTTTGGGATCATATTGGAATGCCTAAGCAGTGGTGAAAAAATCAACTTCAATACTTTTCAAAAATTTATTTATGACACACGAGACCTATATCTCCAACATTACCAGTGGTATCGCATGCCTGTAACTCTACATAAGATTCTCTTCCACGGAAGCGACATAGTTGATAGTTGCATTCTACCTATTGGACAGCTATCTGAAGAAGCTCTGGAAGCAAGAAATAAAGACAACTGGAAGTTCAGGGACTATTTACAAGGAAAACATCAAGAAAAGACACAAACACTGATCTCATGAACAGGCTTCTCATTACATCCGATCCATACATTTCAAGTCTACAGAGATCTCCAAAACCAAAAAAGAAGAAATACAATCAAGAAATTGTTAATTTGCTAGACATTGATCAACAAGACCCTGAAGAAGTACATGGCATCACCTCATCCGAGGATTCATCGGATGGCGACTGAACATAGTACTAGCATGTAATAAATCTCTTTTACTCTAATTCTTTAATTTGTTTCCATAGTGGCTGATCTATATTTTTATTTTCTTCTTGAAATATTAAAAATTAATATTGAAAATAATTAGTTACATTTATTTACTGTATATACATTATTTTAAGTTTTATTGGCGTTTTTCTGTGTCAAGTCATGAAATGCGCGATTTTTTATTATTGCAAATAAAATAGTTGGAGTCAAAATATTTTAACAAAACTTGTTCCATGTATGAGAATTATCATTTATTTTCAATATATGTTAGCTAGAACAGTAAACAATCCATACTTTTGTAGTTTCTGAATTAAGTCCACCTAGATTGCCAAAATTACACACTGTGCGGCGGCTGAATTTGGCCTAGCTAGGCTTATCTTCCTGCCACCGTCAAGCCTCGAACCCTTGGACTTCCCGGTATTGGCACTACAGTGCCATCAGTTAATGCCCTGAGTGACCTCAGTCGGTATATGATGAAGAAAAATTGGGAGGAGGGCACCTTGGGCGTCCGTTGCAACGCTTGGATGTGATTCTTACTTTCTCCGTCAGATGTCGGACTTATTTATTTAACGCCCAAAACAGTTAAAACTGTGTATGACGTGCTATGGGGAGAAGTGAATTCTGTGCACGTTTTCAAAATTCTCTCTCTCTCTCTCTCTCTCTCTCTCTCTCTCTCTCTCTCTCTATATATATATATATATATATATATATATATATATATATATATATATATATATATATACTAGCTGACCCGGCGAACTCTGTTCCGCCTTAACAGAGAACTCCGTTCCGCCCAAACATACGAAAACCCGCGAAATCACGCGAAAACGTGCGAAATCACGAGAAAACACGCGAAATCACGCGAAAACGTGCGAAAACGTGCGAAAACGTGCGAAAACGTGCGAAAACGTGCGAAAACGTGCAAAAACGTGAGTTCTCACACAGGAACGCTGTCGAACGGGATAAACAGTATCCTATGTCCGTCTCCTGGCTCTAAGCTTTCTGCTCACCAATTTTCAGCCAAATCGGCACAGCCGTTCTTAAGTTATAAATAGTGTAACTAACACGACTTTCTTTTATATATATATATATATATATATATATATATATATATATATATATATATATATATATATATATATATATTCTCAATTATCAAAAGCTTTCTGAACAACAGATTTTTTCTCAATAAAAATAAACAATATTCCCTCGCTATTCCTATTCATGCCGGGGTCTCCCAATGTCCGCTGTGTCTCTAACCCTTTGTAACTCTCGGTAGTTATCCCCACCCACCCAATGCTACGACTCTATGCCAATGATAGTTACCTTTACTTTCAACTTCGTAATCTCAAACGTAGTATGAGACCTACAGACAAGCCTTAAACACGTTTTCTAACCGGGCAAAAAATTAGTAACACTTGAACCCCTCAAAATGCAATCCAAAAATGAAAAATATCATTTCTCCCTTAAAAATAAATAATTACCCGATCGCAGGGACCCCACCACATAAACCATTTAAATACATCCTCCTGGTTACTCGTCTCACATGGAAACCGCACACAATTCATAGACTAATAAAAACATATGGAATCCTTCTTAAATTATATCCGCTGACCAACAAAGGAATCCTCTCTAGAAACAGAATTTTTTTTTGCTTCTCAAAAAAAGCAACCTCAAGACCCTCGACTTATGCAGCCCCAGTAAGGGAAGATGCTGCTTCTTATGTTCAGAAACCCTTAGAAACATTCAAATGTAAAGTTTTACTTACAATTATCAATGCCCCTAGGTACATATCCAACAGTCAACTGATCAGAGAACTGAACATAAAACCAATTATCGTTTGCTTATCCTTGCTCTCGTCCAAATTCTTTACCAAATTGTCCCTTGTACCAAACACTTCAACCTCGGCAAAATCAGCGCCGCTTCGATAACAATTAAATCTCATTTTTTATTAATTGACTGCAATTTTTCTCCGTAAATTGAGAGAATTATCGATACTTTGAGAGCCAAATTTTCGTACTAAAATATCCTGTGTGACTGAATTTGTTTATGCTTAACCCAGGCTAATAACAATTAATTGAAACTGTTAAATCCTTTCTGTTTTCAGGGTTATGTGTCAGGTGAGAAAAGTAAACATGCCCACTAAATACAAATTGTTATTTTTTTTATTTTTACTTGTTGGATTGAGAGGACTTTAAACCGCGAGTATTCTAGTTGGAAGTAATAAACCCTCAAGTATTCACTCTGTTATTCTCTTTATGTTTACTTTTGAATTTTGGAAGGCCGAGGCTGACCAAACTTAATTTCACATATTTCTTGAAACGACCGACTGGACCGGCTTTCTTTCTGACTGCCTGACTGGAATGTCTGCCAGAAGCTCAAAGACACTAAAAGAATTAAAGGTTCTGGTAATAGTAAATACGTTAATTTTAATACGAAAAACGCAACACCACACTCATTTCACCGAACTGAGCGTACCTGCCATGACGCCGATCATTTAGTCTCATCAAGTCCTCTTGTTTCCCTCGCTCTAACACGAATAGATCCCCCCTAGCGATATATTCGGAGAAAGTGAACTCGCCCCGTTTCGTGGGCCAGTGGCTGTGCCCTCCGGTACTCCCAAACTGCAGTCGAGTTCCGGGTGGTGTGTTGAATCTTCTTCTTCTTCTTTTTTGGTTCTATCTTCCATGTATGGAAGTTAGGTGACCCACGATGGGTTTTCTTGGAAAGAAACAGGGTGGTTTCATGTTGCCTTCCCTGAGTTTTCGACCCAGACGTCTTTAGAAGAGTACCTCTGACACGGGTCTGAAGACCTTATCGAGCAGGCGCGCTTCGCAGGCGGTCTCCTAATACGCTGGGATATGAGTCTCACTTTCTCCACCAGATGTCGGTCTCAGTTACTATATCTGAACTTTCTGGGCAGAAGTGAGATCTCGTTAGGGCGAATGTTGTCGAAGGAAGTTAATTTTGCTGGGCATACTGTCAGGGATCTTTTACATACCACAAGTGTGACATGGCCACTGTGGATTTTCCTCCCTCCGAAAATCCGGGCACCTCGGCCGGGATCGAGGGGTTTTCAGAGGGCAGTAAGCTAACCCCTCACCCACCGAGGCCCCTGTTGGGTTGAATAGTGACGGCAATAATTGCCTTAATTTCTTTCTTTTTTTGTGAGAAACATTGCATTCTTTTGTAGAGTACACGAGAGTTATGATGGGTGGCAACCGTGACATGTTCCATGAATTCTGTGGCCACAAGGTAAAATTTCTTAAATAGATAGGTTTAACCATTGTAGATTCACGACCATGTAATAAATGTTGGATATTCATAGTACAATTTAAGCACTTCTCTGACCAAATTCCATGATCTGATCATCCAACATCTATTACATGGCCATGAATCAACTGTGGTTAATTTCAAGGGAGACAAGAACGTAATCTGGAATGTTTTAGTGTTTTAATTGTACTCTGACCAAATCCCATGATCTTTTTATGAACATCCAAGAGATGGATTTAGTTAAGAACATAATAACCTGGTTGCGATCACAGAATTATTGGCAATGTATTGAGGTGTCTTCGCAATTGCTCTGCGAAGCCTTTTGAGGCAAATCGGAACTCAATGATCGGCGTCAGGGCAGGTACGCTCAGTTCGGTGAAGTGAGTGCGCAGTGTTGCGTTCTTCGTATTAAAATTAACGTATTTACTGTTACCAGTAACTTTCATTCTCTTGGTGTCTTTGAGCTTCGTAGCTGCCCTACAATATACGGCACGGGGTATTCAATGTTTCCATTGTTTCGCTTTTTCGATGATACTGCAATTACTTTCTCACTCTGTGTGTGCCGGGGACGATAGGCTTATGACCAATGGTTTCAGTGACTCGAGTCTTGTGTGTATTCAAATAATGTTCACGTAAAATTCATTAAGTCAATGTAATATTGCCATCACTCCCTTTTATGCTTTGCTTCAATGCAATTATGTACATACGACGAAGACATAACATGTTCTGCAGGCCCATTTTCACGTTGATGTCAAACCTCACATTTCACACGTTCAAATAACATCACCACAACTGTGTGAGTTATCGGATTGTAAACACGAGTACATCTCACTTTCCCGTGATACACAACTCTATTTAAGAAAATTACTGGTTTAATGCACATGCTATCTATTCATATTTTGAAAACATGTAAGCCAACATGAATTGATTTACATATCTTACACGAAAACAACTCGTACCAAAAAATAGTACATGACATAACTTAAAGATATAATCATAATTAACAGATTTAATTCAGAAAATCCGACTCAGCACTTCGGTCCGAAGGGTCGCGGGTTCGAGTCCCGCCTTGGGCATGGCTGTTTGTCCCTTGACTTTGTGTGTGTGTTGTCGCGGAGGGCCTCGCGTTCTGCTGACCCCAGATCAGAGGAGCCCGCATGTTTGTCTAGTGTATGGTCGAATATGCGTCCCTTCGGGACGTAAAGGGCAACCGGCTGTCGGCTGGATAAAAGCCCTAGGAAAAAAATCAGAAAATTCTCTATCTTCAATAATGTAGTTGTGAGAGGGGGGTTCAAAAAGTTTTAAACTTTTGCAATTTTCTTAATTTCAGAGCTTTTACTGGAAAGAGAATCTGAGCCATTTTATAAGCGAACATTGGTCTATTCGAGCCAAAAAAAAGTGAAAAGAAGCTATTTTTGAGATAATTTCTAGAATGTCCTAGGGGCTTCATGTAAGGTACCTCCAAAAAGTTTCAAAGTCTCAAAAGTCTCCGTTTCAAAGTGAAGGGGCTGCGATATCAGCTAGATTGGTGAATATCAATTTTGGTGAATGTCCTACGTAGAATATTTAAGTCCTAGTGTTGTTACATACGAAGAAATAGCTACACATTTTGAAAGAAAATATCAAGGATCAAGGTCCCTTCAAACGTATGCTTCCGTCAATATCTCGTTGCTGCAAAAATTAGATGTTTTGCCGTTTTTTCTTTCTCCATTCTATGAATGCGAGGAAGTAAACGCCACATCATTAGGGATCAGAAACCCATAAAAGATTGTTTTTTACCCGCGTAACGTTCTCTTTACGGAGTACACGTGAAAATAAAATTATTCTTTGATGCATCCCGTTAGGAAAATGTGAAAAGGTAGTTATGCCTATGTTAGGGCAAGCAACCTCAATTCTTAGCTACCACTGTCCGCGCTCAATCGCACCCAGGTTGGCCTATATTAGGGCAAGCAACCTCAATTCTTAGACACCACTGTCCGCGCTCAAACGCACCCAGGTTGGCCTATGTTAGGGCAAGCAACCTCATTCTTAGCCACCACTGTCCGGGCTCAGTCGCACCCAGGTTGGCCTATATTAGGGCAAGCAACCTCAATTCTTAGCCACCACTGTCTGCGCTCAACCGCACCCAGGTTGACCTATATTAGGGCAAGCAACCTCAATTCTTAGCCACCACTGTCCGCGCTCAACCGCACCCAGGTTGGTCTATGTTAGGGCAAGCAACCTCAATTCTTAGCTACCACTGTCCGCGCTCAACCGCACCCAGGCTGGCCTATGTTAGGACAAGCAACCTCAATTCTTAGCTACCACTGTCCGCGCTATACCGCACCCAGGCTGTCCTACGTTAGGGCAAGCAACCTCAATTCTCAGCCACCACTGTCCGCGCTCAACCGCACTCAGGCTGGCCTCTCAATTCTTAGCCACCACTGTAACGGCCTACAAGCAACCTCAATTCTTAGCCACCACTGTCCGCGCTCAACCGCACCCAGCTCAAGCAACCTCAATTCTTAGCCCACTGTCCGCTGCACCCAGGCTGGCCTATGTTAGGGCAAGCAACCTCAATTCTTAACCACCACTGTCCGCGCTCAACCGCACCCAGGCAAGCAACCTCAATTCTTAGCCACCACTGTTCGCGCTCAACCGCACCCAGGCTGTCCTATGTTAGGGCAAGCAACCTCAATTCTTAACCACCACTGTCCGCGCTCAACCGCACCCAGGCTGGCTTATGTTAGGGCAAGCAACCTCAATTCTTAGCCACCACTGTCCGCACTATACCGCACCCAGGCTGGCCTATGTTAGGGCAAGCAACCTCAATTCTTAGCCACCACTGTCCGCGCTCAACCGCACCCAGGCTGGCCTATGTTAGGACAAGCAACCTCAATTCTTAGCCACCACTGTTCGCGCTCAACCGCACCCAGGCTGTCCTATGTTAGGGCAAGCAACCTCAATTCTTAACCACCACTGTCCGCGCTCAACCGCAGCCAGGCTGGCCTATGTTAGGACAAGCAACCTCAATTCTTAGCCACCTCTGTCCGCGCTCAACCACACCCAGGCTGGCCTATGTTAGGACAAGCAACCTCAATTCTTAGCCACCTCTGTCCGCGCTCAACCGCACCCAGGCTGGCCTATGTTAGGGCAAGCAACCTCAATTCTTAACCACCACTGTCCGCGCTCAACCGCAGCCAGGCTGGCCTATGTTAGGACAAGCAACCTCAAATCTTAGCCACCACTGTTCGCGCTCAACCGCACCCAGGTTGTCCTATGTTAGGGCAAGCAACCTCAATTCTTAACCACCACTGTCCGCGCTCAACCGCAGCCAGGCTGGCCTATGTTAGGACAAGCAACCTCAATTCTTAGCCACCTCTGTCCGTGCTCAACCACACCCAGGCTGGCGCCGGCCGAGGCGGGGAAGGGTCGGCAAGTGGGAATGGCCAAGTATAGTGGCGTAGTGTGTTTCGATGTAATGTAGGTGGCGCGATACTCTATCGTACGATGTGATGCAATGAGATGTGTTGAGCTATGATACGATGTGATGTGGTGTGGTGTGGTGTGGTGTGGTGTGATGCGGAGTGTTTGGTGATGTTAAAGTTACCCTGATATTAATTGGTCAGCTTCTTTATTTCGGTGTGACAAAGAACAAGTTAACAATATTGCCTCAGCAAATATAAATTGAACCAAAAATAACTCTCTTTTAATGGTTTTAATATCCATTTTAACGATCCTCTCAAAATGATCCATGACTTTCAACGATACTTCTACAAATTCCCTGATTTCATTTTTCAGTTTTCCATATTTTCCAGAAAGTGACTATTATTTGGAGCGGTGCTGTGCGGCGTGATGTAGTTGCGGTGTGGTGCGGTGTGGTGCGGTGCGGTGTGGTGCGGTGTGGTGCGTTGCGGAGCGGTGCAGTGTGGCATGGCTTAGCGTGGCGAGGCGAGGCGAGGCGAGGCGAGGCGAGGCGAAGCGAGGCGAGAGTTGACGCGGGCCGAAGATGCCGCGGCTTGGCGAGGCGGGATGGGACGAGCGTTCACGTAGGGGCGGAGTTGGTATGAAGGGGTGAGGCGCGGCTTGGCGGCGTGAGGGTTGACGTGGGGCGGAGTTAGAGTTGACGTGGGGCGGGGTTAGGGTTGACGTGGGGCGGGGTTAGGGTTGACGTGGGGCGGGGTTGGCGTGAAGTGGCGTGGCGTGGCGAAGCGAGGTTTGACGTGGGGCGGGGTTGGCGTGGCGGGGCGGGGCGAAGGTTGACATGAGGGCTGGGATGGCGTGAAGTGGCATGGCGGGACGAGGCGAGGGTTGAGGTGGGGCGAGATTGGCATGGCGTGGCGTGGCGTGCGTGGCAGGACGACGTTTGACGGAAGGCGAGGTTGGCGTTGCGTGTCGTGGCGAGGCGAGGGTTGACGTAGGGGCGGGTTGGCGTGACGCGGCGGAGGAAGGGTTGACGTAAGGGCCGGGTTGGCGTGACGTAACGTAGCACAGCAGGGCGGGGTGAGGGTTGACATGGAGCGGATTTGGTCTGGCGTGGCGTGGCGTGGCGTGGCGGCGTGAGGATTGACGTGGGGCGAGATTGGCGTGACGAGCGTTACGGGACGACGTTTGACGTAAGGCGAGGTTGGCGTTGCGTGGCGTGGCGGTGGTTGACGTAGGGGCGTGGCGTGGCGTGGCGAGGGTTGACGTAGAGGCGGGGTTGGCGCGGCGCGGCATGGCGCGGCGTGGCGCGGCGCAGCGCAGCGCAGCGCGAGGCGGCGTAACGCGTCGCGTCGCCGGACACTGAACCGCGCACTTGACCGAACGAACGCGAACGTCCGCCCGGCCACCCGGCCGCTCGGCCCGGCCGCCCGCCGCCAGGCCACTCACCTCGGCCGGTGCGCCGCGGCCAGGGCGCGGCGTCCTTCTTCGCGCCTCGCGTCGCCAGGGCAATGTCGAGGAATGGTACCATTCCGGTGGAGAGGGATCGCCACTAAAAAGCGAAGAATGCTGTCGCCGCGCCGCAAGGGCCGCTCCAGAACGGACGAGTTAAGAGCGAGGCAACTGTCTTCGGCAGCCACATGCGGAATCAGCGTTCCGGGGAGAGCGCAGTTAGAGACGGTTGCCATAAAAAGGGTTGTTTACTGCTCGGGAGAATATTCAGTTCGACTGGTCCAGCACGGCAAAACGTAATCATTGGACTTTAAATACTCAGTGGCGTGGATGAGTTTCATAGCACTGAATGATATTGCGAACATATTCAATTTTATTACATCATTACATCATATATATTATTTTTAATGTATTTTATATATAATACAATATAGAATTACGTATACAATTTTATTACATCATGATATATTATTTCTTATTTTTATTGTAACTTAGATTAATTTGTAACTTATATAATTTAGATTTTTCTACAGACTGCGTGTGTTTTGGAGTCATATCTTTGCAATTGTTTGCAGTTAATACTGAAGTATTTATACTTAAGACTCAAAAAAGATTTCTCCGTGGACACAATATTATATGCAATATATGCACAAAAACTGTAGTTAAACAATTGTATGTTTATCGATGCTTATCTAATTCTTACAAAACAAGACGAGACGTTTATTTTTCAAGTTTCGAAAACTACGTTGCAGACTTCATTCAGAAAATGCACAACATCTAACATATGTGTTTTCATACGAGATGGTTTCAGCTACTCAAGGACATTGTTTACAAAATTACTGTATGAAAATAATTTTTTACTGTTCTATTATAGAAATGAATAGTTTAGAAAATCTTATCACTTTCCAGGTAGTATCGAATTAGCATTAAAACAGGGTTATCAATAAACATTAATAGACTGAATTTTAAAAAATCATATTTGAATACATTTGAAGGTTACCTAAAAGGAGAAACGACGCCTCACATCGGGGGCAAAAAGTGTCAACCGGATTCTGACGTACTTCATTGGAAATCAAGTTCACTATTTGCCTTCATCACAAACTGGTTCCTTAATTATGAAACCCATTTCCTTGGATAATGACTTCGAAAAGGACATAAAATTAAGAATTAATACATTCCATTTACAGACCGAGAAGTGAATTTGTAACGAAGAGCAAACACTAAACTCTTCTTTAATTGCCACACGTTCAAAACGTTCACATCATCACAATCTCAGTTTACAATTTACGTGTTCCCAAATTAGAATGCAAATTAAAGCAATATTTAATTAGTATGGAAAGGTGACGTGAATGCATTGTTTGAGTCTGCACATGTAGTTGCCCGAAATAAACGCTTTAAGAGAGTTGCGTAATGTAAAAAATTATATAACGAACACCTGACTACCTTCTAATCACTTCCGGAAACTGCGGGCTCTTGAATTGAATGTGCTACAGAAGATTGTGCATGATGTGTTTATGGCTCAAATAAGGACACGATATCCTGGAATGTTGACAATCATATTGAAGAACGAATCTATTTGTGGCATTCCTAAAGCGAACTTCCTTGTTAAGGTATATCTAATTTTTTGGATGATTCTCACACGATGGGTTAAACGAGGCTAATTTAATCTACATAATAGTTTTGTTTTTGTGCACTTTGACAGTGTTTTATCAAAGGTCGATATCTTTTGAAATTATCGACAAACTCACGAGCCTTAGCTTTATCTAGGAATTTCCAAAGCAATGGGTATTTATTATGCCTATTGTTCAAGCGAAAATAAATACGGGAACATGCACGATATTGCATGCACAATAGAATATCCAGTATTAATATTATGAAACATAAATGTAAAGAACATTTTATGTATCACTACAACAAAACACCGCCATAGCAATATACAAAATCATAATGAGACCTATAGTCACTTACGCCTGTCCCATATGGATTAACGTCGCCAAAACAAATATTCGCAAACTCCAAGTAATCCAAAACCAATTCCTGAGAACCATAACTAACGCCCCATGGTACATTACAAGTAATCAACTACACAAGGATTTCAACATTGTATTATTAGATCATCACATCACATACCTTACTACAAACTTATATCATAACATACACCAAATCCCAGCACTCACCGAATTCAGACTCGCAAAAAATCCAACCCATAAAACCAGAATTCAAAATAAATACCCTTTCTATATCTTTCAAATCAAATTCGCTAACATAAAACCAGATTAGAGGCCCCATAGTGGGCAACCTCCCCATTGTATAATAAGTTAAGAATAAGTTAGTAAGTAATAAAAATTACATATGTAAAGTTGAAATAACTACCTATGTATTTACCTACAGAAAAAATAAAATAATAAAATAAAAATAAAAAATATGTTTTTCACATTTATGCTGCATAATATGTAAAACAATGATGAAATGAAATCGGAAAAATCCCAGGGATAAAACATCTACTAATGACATTCACTCTGTTTGGTTCTTTGCGTATATAGGAGTATCTCTAAAAGTATTTTTGCTCGTACTTCAAAAGTGGCATAGTCCTAACAGAATATGATTATTTAATAACTACAATCTACGTTGAACACCGACGGTTTTCTAAAATATGTCTACCTTAGAAAGAAATCTAAGAAGGTTTCCAAAAAAACATCATTTTTCAAGATTTGACACCCTTATTTGTAAATGTATTTGATGTTATTGGGTCGGTAGTCCGACTTCGTTGGCCAGCTACCGTCGTTTCCATGCCTAGGCCATGTTAAATCCACATGCTTGGGGTAAGAGCGACATGAGACAAACATGACGTATTCCTTACACCGTAACTAGCAAGAACCGCCTGCTTGAGCTTTTCTTCGTCACACAGCTACAGAAACTGGAACGATTTTAAAGGAAATCTACAACTATTTTGGCCACGACGGGGACGGGGCACGGGGCACGGGGCACGGGGCACGGGGCACGGGGCACGGGGCACGGGGCACGGGGCACGGGGCACGGGGCACGGGGCACGGGGCACGGGGCACGGGGCACGGGGCACGGGGCACGGGGCACGGGGCACGGGGCACGGGGCACGGGGCACGGGGCACGGGGCACGGGGCACGGGGGGGGCACGGGGCACGGGGCACGGGGCACGGGGTGGGGGAAGGGGCACGGGGCACGGGGCACGGGGCACGGGGCACGGGGCACGGGGCACGGGGCACGGGGCACGGGCACGGGGCACGGGGCATTGGGACGGCACGGGGCACGGGGCACGGGGCACGGGGCACGGGCACGGGGCACGGGGGGGGCACGGGGCACGGGGAAGGGGGAAGGGGGAAGGGGGAAGGGGGAAGGGGGAAGGGGGACGGGAACGGGGGCGGGGGCGGGGCCTTGGGAGGCGCGGTGGGAGGGCGGGGGAGTGGGACGGGGGGGACGGGGAGGACGGGGCGGGACGGGCGGGCGCCGTCTCGCGTCATGCCTGGCGCGTAGCGCGTCCCTTCCGGGTAGGCGGCCGGCCATTGTTCCCGAGCCCAAGTCGCGCACGGGGTCTCCCGCGCCAGCGCCCAGCGCCAACACCGCCACAGCCATCCAAGGCAGTGTCGCGTCCTCACTTCTTCCCGCCCCACCTCCACGGCCTCGCGCCAACGGACATGCCTTACATCATTAACGGAACTTTTCTTCTATTACTGGCAATTTAAATCAACTCTTTGTCACTTTCACTGTCACTCTCCAGTTCTGGGTGAAGGCTACATCAACGACGAATTAGCATTTAACGGCAAGGTCCAGAGACATCGGGGTAAACTATCTACTACTAGTAATAAGAAAATATTATTTACTTATTAAAAAGTATTATTTTTAGTACATTTTGGTTTGAGAATAATTCAATGAGAAGTCGAGCACAGTGATTAGAATACTGGTTTGGCGAATTCCGGTTGGAGTGCAATAAATTGTGGAACAATGGAAAATCATCAGTGGGCCATAACACGATTATGGCATGTGAAAGAACCGTCGCTAAATATGCGGCAAAATTAAATAATTCTTCAATTCATCCTCTAATCAGATCACATTTTCATTCTTTCTTTCATGAAACGGCACAAGTAGTAGATGGAAATTATTGAGCGCGACGTGTCCTCGCAACGAACATGGATGTCAAGAAGCAGTTTGTTGGGCGCCGAAGATTCGGAGAAATCAATTAACGAACTTAAATATATGGTAGTTGCGTGGACAGAAAGATATTGATAAATACCAACAAAAAACTATCAACTGTGGTGTATAGTAAGATAATGTAATTAAATGAATAGTACATCAGGGCAACTTCGAGAGGCAGTTGTTGAAACCAGTTCAAATTCAGATAATTGTGTTTCTATCACGTGGTAATTCCAGTGGTGTAACGAAATAAATGAAAAAGAAGAAGAAGATAGAACTCAAAGTAGACCGCATTTTTTATACGTTTAAGAGTTGGCATTACCTGACTTAATACTTCATTTCCGGCAATTGCCGACTGTTTAGCGAGTTAGCTATCCATTAAAGAACTATCATTGAAAAATATTAAAATGCATTTTTAAACGTTATATTTCTTAATACAATGAATGTTTTCATTAAAAAATATGTAACAATATACTTGATTATATTTTAATATAACTTAAATAATTAAAATAATTAAAATAGTAATTATTTGTTAAAGACCAATTATTTCCTTCGTCCCTAAGTGGGCAACAGACGAATATTTTGTTCTCACAGTAACTCGTTCCGTCATAAATAAAATTATAAATGTACAGTCAGGACAAATTGTCGATAAAGTTACTTTGCCATTAAAAATAGTCTTCTGCGATGGTTGGCATCAGGTTTGCATTCGGCGATGCATTCAAACTACAATTATAAAGATTGCGAATTTCACATTTACTTTACTTACGTTTGGAAACATAAAAAAATGTATCATTTTCTGGGAAGCCTTGATGAAATTTGGAAAATTTGTGTACATATCTCTTCTTAAGTTAAAAGACACATGTTTTATCACTGCAGATAAAGAAAATCTACTTACGTGACATCACCAAGCACAAACTCGGAAGCAGTTGTTACAGGTGTCAGGTCGAACAGTGACCGCCCCAGCGAATCCAACATTTGAATTTTATAACCTCCCTATAAAAGAGAAAAATTATTAATATTTTGCAAAGTTCAGGCTTATATATGCGTACAAAAATAAAATTATGAATCAAACGCAATAACTGATACTTTATAAATAAAATTACATTTTACACTTCTAAAGAAGTGTTCATAGTAATGTACACTTCTTCCCACAGTAGATCACACAAATTTTTAACTGTTTTTTGACTTTAAATAAATAAAAATACATTGAGGAAGAAAAGACTGGAGCATCTGATGTGTATCTTTTGATCGCGAAATAATGCAAGAGAAAGAGATGGGTTAAATCACGCGTACTGGTCTCAAAACATGCTTCATATCTTGAAAGATACTTAAATAATCAGAAGAAGAAAAAAAAGTTCGATATTCAACGCAATAATTTGAACAATAGAACTTATAAAAAATTGAGACGAGATGAAACAGCATTAATAAAAAAATATAAATTGTGTAAATTTGTATTATTTATTACGTCAAAACAAACTTCTAACAATAAATAACAGTGATATGAACAACGGATAACAGTTGATTAAAATAAAACATCGATGATGATTGCTAACAACCCTCCACCATCGACATTTTAATGCCTTACTTCATTTTTACACAAACAGAATGGAAATAAGCATAATTAGATTGATATAACAATATCGAAGAAAACCACGGACGTTCAATAAAGTTCCGCTTGAAATTATCGATGAAGAAAACATTGATGATCTATTAACAGCAAGGCCGTTGCTAATCTACCGACATCGATTTCGCATCTCTAGAACGGAAGCGCGAGCTTGCACCCCAAAGCGAACCAGGGCCCCCGCTGGCCAGTGGCATTGAGGTTTGTAGACCACCTGATGGACCAGGTGTTGTGGCGGTGAGGCTCCTACGGCGCCGCGCCCATGCCACCTCGCCCACCGCCAATGCCACCGCTGCCTCTTCCATCGGCGGTGGCTCCGCTCACATCGCCACCGCCAGCCGCCATTACTAGACTCCGGATTCTTATGGAATTACATATTTTGTGTTTGTGGGTTTACTTCTCCAAATCGTGATCTTGGAGAATCAAAGCTCTCTTAACACAATATCCAAATTTTTCATTATACTCGTACATTTTAAAATACGAATCGTATTTTGTACTACATTACATATTTTGCTTATATTTTACATATTTTGAAAAAAAATATTCCACCAATTTTATTGAAATTTATTGAATATTGAAAAAATATGTAATGAATTTTTAAAAAAATTTTATATTTAATAAATTCGCATATGATTTCTTAAAATATTCACAATTGGGTGATGACGACACGAAATACCCCACATGAAATCTCACCGAGATCTCACTGAGATGCAGGTGATATGTTAACTTCCGCCTGCTCAACATACGTGTTGCGGCAAGTACACGTGAGCTCTGAGAATATTATCGGGAAAGTATCACTGATATCCTGTGATGACAATGCTACAGTGATTATTCCCAATCATTGTGATACCTCATTTGTAAGATGGCTATCACTGCTCTTAAAGACAAAATGTACTCTTTAAAAAATTAATCAAGAAGGACAAGCAATATTTTTTTTAATGGTTAGTAATTCACGTTGAATAGTACGTTCAAAATTTGCAAATTATTTTGTTTGATTCCAAATATTCTACAGCTTAGAGTGCATTTTGATATTACATGTTATAACCCTTTTTACATATTTATTCCATATTCTTATCATTTTCACGGCATATTTATGTACATACGAATTTGCCGTTTCATACCACATGCATTTTCAGACGAAGTCAATACTCAATATGCTGCCTCTATGGGTATTGTAAAGAAGAATTAGGAAATTTGTTACACGAAGGTTAAGCTACGCTAGGTTTTCACTTAATATTTGTCATCGGTTACAATTGTATACGAACTGTGAACATTTTATTTAAAATCGACTAACATTTTAACTAAAAACACTCTAACATTAAAACTTTTCGATGTGATTTATTTTTTATTAGAAAAACAAAACAAAGTAAAACCAGTGACGTATGGGGAAGAAGTATATTCTGCAAAAGTTTTTTTTGAGCTCCGGTATCCCTATCCTATACTTAATACGTTGGAGTTTTCCAGCAAGAGTAAAAACATTTATCAAATGTTTGTTTGAATGTTCTTCAGACAGGATTATGAAGATTTCATACCAAAAGCTTCCAATTTTCAGCGTCCTAAACCCACGCGATAAAGTTTTCGACGATTGCAAAAAGAGGTTTTTGGAGAAAATTCTTAGAATCCTCTGAACGGATCCGCAAACAAATTATCAGTTCCTCTCCAGGAGACTGAGACGCTTCAAATAACATTTCATTTGTCTGGATTGCTAGGCAGGAAGGAGTCTAACCGTGAGTGACAGACGGACGCATGTCACTCGAATAATGGTGGAGCAAGAGGCAGGCGAAACAGGAGAACCCTGAGAAACTCTACCGTGAATCCACTTCGACCACCACAAATGCTACAAGTAGCGACTAGGATTCCGGTCCTAGCGATGGAAGAGGATTAGTCTAAGCGCTCCAGCACGGATCGCCCCTCATTTGAAGAACAATTGATCGTGATGACGATATTGAATTGAATGTGCCTAATTTTACGAGGCGAGACTCAGGCCATGAGGCCTGCTCTTCCGTCTGACCACGCAAATTTCGCTACGCTCCTTTCACCAACCATAGGATAAAGAAGGTATTACTTGGGCGACGAAACAGGCAATTTGAATTTAACTAAGAGGCATCATTTAGTCTTGAGGATCTTTTACATGCAGTAAATGTGCTAATATGGGACAGCCGGCTTTACTTCCACTCCGAAGGAAGGCGTACGAAGGATTTTTTCGCCGTTAAAAATCCACTCCTTCGATCGGGTTCGAACCCGCAAACTTGGTTATAACAGTCCGATACGCTAACCGTTACACCATATGACACGAAGTAAACGATTTCCTTGTCAGAGGCGGGAAGCTGTTGCGCTGGGACGCTCTAAGCGGCGGATCTCGCGAAGTGTTTACGAGACGTTAGCGTCCGCGTGCGAGAGGGGCGACGTCGGAGTCGCGGAAAAACCGCACCCATTCCGACGGCGTGTCCATCTGGACCCATCGCACCGTTCGGCGCCTGCTCGGGGGCTGGGGGCCGTTCCCGAGAGAATGATGGGCCTGTAACTTACGTCGGGCCAAGGTCGCCTCCTTTTCCCCCAGGCAGCCTTTGCCACGCACCACGCCTTTCTCTATTCGCCACGCGTGCTCTTGTGCTACGACGGCTGCCAGCCCGCACGCCCAGGCGACTAACCTGGATTCAAATAGCGATGGAGACGTGTGTTACAGTTTTACCAAATAACAATGCAATGAGATAATGTGTGATGATCGGTAATTGAATTGTAGCCATACATCAAAAGGTTGTTTTATAGAATCTTTCTTGTTTCCGGGCGCAGTGGGTCCTTATGTTCATTTTTCCGTAAGTGCAGTACATGTTTTATCATAGGAGATGGTGGTCGTGTCACTCCTCCCTCTGGATGACAAAATCCGGCGACGACCTACACGACAGTTTGCGGAGGTTTTCCCATTGAGGTATTTCTCACCAGTGAGGCACCGACTCTGCCGGGATACGATCTGAGCTCTCGACTGGTCTCCCAACATGTGTGGTAATGTAATGCCTGTAAGTAAGTGTGTGTAAGTAAGGGAGGAGGATTGGACAAGGAAGGGAGGAAAGATTGTGTGCGGTCCATGGTCCGTTGTTACGATACTGAGTCTACTTACGATACGCAGTCTCCTAGTATTCACCGGAGAAACCACGGAAAGCTACTGATCAGAACAGCAGGACGCCAGAATTCTTCAGCTGTCGGCTAAATTCGACCTAGCTAGCGTCGAAAATCCTGTCACTATCGAGAATCGAAGTCTAGGACTTTCAGGCTGCAGTGACATCATTAGATGCTCTGAGCCACACCAGCCTGTCAAGGAGTTGAATATGTCGTAAGTAGAATAAGCACGTGCTTCGAGCCCTCAAAGAATAGCGACCACCTAATATTTTTAAACAGAATGTTAAATTTATTCACAATAATGTGTGTGTGTGTGTGTGTGTGTGTGTGTGTTTGTGCCAGAGGCTCGCCTTGTAGTGGCTAACGGTGCGTGTGAATGTGTGCGAGTGCCATATATCATATTTGCATTAGTTTGTTTCTTTGTATGTATGTGTGTATGTGTATGTTCAGAGTGCTTCAGAAATTCTACTAGTATTTTCGAATTCATTTTGATTTCATGTTTAATATTTCAATATTGCCAGGGGACGTAGTTTGGTCATTCTTAAGTCCCAGAAGACATTACATCCGATTCTACAGACATCTCATTCCCGGGCAAAGTCTTCCAGTCGGAAGGGAGATCGGCTGAGTTGACTTAGGTTGGCTTTGGTTGTCACTGCAGAACCTCTCAGCCCAATGGTGGAGATACAGGAGGAGGGAAACCTCTGCAAACCAATATGTAGGTCAGCCACGAATCTTATGTCCTAGTGAAGGAGGAACATCGCCACTTCCCGCAATATAACATGTACTACATACAGGGGACTAATGACCACAACAATTGACGCGCCCGATAAAACAAAATAATCAAATAATCAATCAGTATAACGTGGGAAGTCTTAAGACTAGTAATTAGACTAATAATTTACAACAGTAAAATTATTCTTTTCACATTTGTCAACTTTACACATTTGTGTTGAGAGATTAGGCTCATGAAACCTATCATATACAAATCCAAGCCTGTCATGATGACACTGGAAGGTTAGCAAGGTTCTATTCACCTCGCAGGATTTTCTGTAGAGAACTTCACTGCAAAGAAACGCGAACAGTGAACATTGAAGGGGCGCTGACCACTTTTTGCAACTCATTCTCTGTGCAAACGCCACTCCTGTCGCTGAGAAAGCGCCTGGGCCACGAGAGCCGGGTGCGAGGTCCGCTCAGGGTGCTTCGCTTTGCCCGTGACTCGCCCAGCGGTGGCGCACTTACTCGACAAGAAAAGCGCTGAACCTGACCTTGCCCGCTGGAGTCCGGTGATGCGAGTGCGACGGATGGAAGAAGGCGCAGACTTCAAAGGAGGCGTTCATTTTGCACGCACGCACGCACGCATGCAAACACACACACACACACACACACACACATGTGCCTGCGCGTACACAGATTATATCACAAAACAAAGCCTATATCTCCGAACGTTGTAACATTCTATTTTTAGTTTTAACGAGGAAATTTTTATTTATTTATTATTTATTTATTTATTTATTTATTTATTTATTTATTTATTTATTTATTTATTTATTTATTTATTTATTTATTTATTTATTTATTTATTTATTTATTTATTTATTTATTTATTTATTTATTTATTTATTTATTTATTTATTTATTTATTTATTTAGTCAAAAACTGTATGTGACGTATGGGGGAGAAAATCAACTGCGCACGCTTTCTTGAGTTTCAGAATCCCTTCCCAACAAATTAACTATTAATAGTTGAAAGATGAAAAAATAATAGTAATAATAATAATAATAATAATAATAATAATAATAATAATAATAATAATAATAATAATAATAATAATAATTTTAAAAAAGCGAGAGATTAACATTTCAAAAACTAGATATTACGTTATATATAGAACGTTTTGGGAGTTGAATTTTATATTCTAAATAATTTTCATTATTGATACAAACTACCGAAAAATATGACTAGAGACTGAACACTGAGAATAAGTCTGATTCTTTTATAATGTACATTGGTAGTCCAAATTTCAAATGGACCGCACGTATGAGTAATTACTACTCCCTCAATGTTGGCAAGGTCAAAGCTGTCGATAATTAGGTAGTCACTAAAGGTAGGTTTTCGATTGAGATTGACGTTCGCTCTGGGTTCGTGCCGCTGCAATATTTATTACGGTTCGACACCTCCACTAATTCTTGTCTTCCACTTGCACAACAAACAAAGCATTACTCGCACGATTACGCACGACATTGGCATGCAATCGTCAGGGTCAACTTCTAAAAATACCTGCATAAATAAATACATTACCGCCTATAATCTCACGCAATATAAAAAAGAACATTTATATGATGTGAACCTGAATGATGCAATTATATCGGCCCTTGTCAATATTAATGTCTGCATGATGACGATATCTGCGGAGCTATCTAAATTTAATTACAGTGGTCACGATGGTGATCATACTAAATTCATTGGTCTCTTGTCACCTTGTAGATATCACAAAAGCACCAACGTACTTAGAAATAATAGTTAAATTGATAACTATTATCCTATTTGTATGTTAATTTTAAGTCGAAGAAGACTGGTCAATATCTAGTCTTAAATGCATATATGTTTATGATTTGTCATTATTCCCGAGAACTCTTTCAGAATAATAAACGTGGAATTTAAGCAATAATATACCATATTTTTCAGCAATGTTAACTACCAATGAAATCAGCAAATCCTCTCTTCTCTAGCGGACTCAGCAAATAATCTCATGTTTTATTTTGTTTGCTTCTTACTACAATTCCTTGTTTAACGTAATTAATTTGTTTGATTCAAAATGAATTAACTTCCTCATTGAATGGTAACGTTTGAAGTTGAAATATATGGGGCAACGCATAGGATCCGTTCTGCTATAACACACAGGAAAGGTCAATACAATAATAGTACCCTCGGTGATAAAAGTATGCTTTGAAAGCCTTTAAGTTCCTATGGTTATTTTTCAATAAACGGACGATGTTCTTTTTAATGAGAAATTAACCACTGTCTTGATCCATATCATTAAATCCGCCAATTGTTAATTTAGTTATCATCTGAAGAATCGATTACCGGAGCGACTACTTGAGCTCCAAAGTATTCGCTCCTGAAATGATCAGGTGCAGCGTACTCGGTTCATCGATTACATAAGACAATTAACCAATTTAATTTACATAAGACACCATTATGTTTAAACACGAGATTACTAGGAAAATAAAGCCTATTGTAATAAAGGGAAAGTTTTTAAACGTTTTAAAAGGGAGAGCCAACTATGAAAACATGCTTTACACATGAAAATGATCTCCTTTTACACGTGCAAACTACATGCATTCTCTCTAGAACAAACATTACTCTCTATCTCGATGCATCGTGCAATTTTCTTCACACGCAAATTTCATGAAGTGTACTCACTACTTCACCTGAACCATTACAAACATGCACACTAAATACGTCAATAAATTATCTTTATTAACCTTTTTAGTTACACTGAGAATATATTTCCGATTAAAGGATTTCTTCAATTCATTTCGCAATCACTACAATGAGAGAATTTATGTACCTTTGAAACAATGCTCATCTGTAAAACCCAAATTTCTGACACGAACAAATATTACCATTACAATTCTTAGACCAATTAATGCTGAATGTTTGGTACACAACACCTACATTTGTATAGACGCCGCAATCTTCCTAAATGGCACTTTCGAAAACAATCTATATTTTCGTTATTCAAGTGCATGTCAAGTGTAGAATTTATGTACCACTGCTCCTCAAAAAACGTATAAGAACGCACCGGGCTCCAAAATAATATCGAAAATGTATCCTTTGCATTGTGTTACCACGCGTATATTGTATATTTGAACTACACGATTATGTCCCCCTCCCCAATAAATGCACCGTACATACTCTACTGATTGCATTCTCAAAAAATTATTATTTCTTGTAAATAATAAAAAAACATGATCATGCAGCGATACACTAAATAATATTTAAAATCTGTATAAACCTGCAATTCAACCTGAATAGCATAGGCGGCAGCGGGAACAACAGCTTTTCACTAGGGTAGTTTTAAATACCGCATAGGGCATGATTGATTTCACCTTGTGAAACGGTTGCTTCCACACTACGTATAGACTCCGAATTAGAGTGCACATTGACAGTTGGATCAGTTGGGGTGTGACTATCCAATCGGGACTTTCGTTGCGACACAATTTTTGAAATTGAATCTCCCGATTGAATAACCGCGTTCCAGTCGATCAAACGTAGTATGCCGTCCGTTTTTATCGGAGAATATACAGAATTCATTCCTTTTCCAGACTAACAGACGAATGTAGTGAATAAAAACCCGAACTTCGCCGGGTTACTCCGCTCGTATAAAAACAAAACAAAACCGTGGATGACGTCACTGCAGCACCTGACGACCGGTTCACGCGGGGCAGGTGAACTAGGAAGCAGCGGCGACGGCAGCGGTGCACGGAAAGCGGCCTTATCGCTTCGGCGGTCGGCGCGGGAGAAGGGAGGGTGGGGGAGGGGAGGGAGGATTGAGGAGGGGGAGAGGGAACGGCGAGAGGGACCGCGTGCGAGGCCGCCTCCAGAACACCCAGTGGATGCGACTTTCTCCGCGCGCAGGGACTTTCTCCGGCGCGGGAACCGCCGCAGTCGCTGCGATGACGGCAGCGGAGGCTGCGACTGAAGCCGCGGCTCGCGCGCAGGTGGCGGAAGGCAGCCGGGGAAAGATAAGCACGAACGAGGCGATCGAGGTGATTCGGGGGATAGGGGTGAATGGGCAGCGATCGATGAGATCAAGAAAGCGGACGATGCGACCAAGAAAGCGAATGATTCCGACAACCTGGGATGATAAAAGAGCAATCGATTGATTGATGGATTTTTTCATGTTTCCGGGCGCGTCAACTGCACTGGTCATTAGTCCCGTTAGTGTAGTGCATGTTTTTCTCGGGAGAAGGCGGAGATCTTCCCCCGCTGGATGGCGAGATCCGGCGCCGACCTACCGTCGGCTAGTGGGGTTTCCCCCTAACCAGGACTCTCCCACCAGCGGGGCACCGCCCCAGCCGGAACAAGCTCTAAGCTCCCGACCGGTCTCCCGGAATATGTGGTAGTGTAGTGCATGTTAGTGTAAGTGCCTGTAAGTAAGGGGAGAGGATAGGACAAGGAATGGGAAGGACAGATCGCGCGCGGTCCGTGGCCCGTTTGATAGGGTACTGCTCCGGCATTCGCCTGGTGTTGATCGGAAAAACCACGGAAAACTACCGATCAGAGCAGCCGGCCGCTAGAATTCTCCTCCAGACAGCGACTGAATTCGACCTAGCTGAAAAGCTAGTGTCGAAAATCCTACCGCCGTCAGGACTCGAACCTAGGACCTCCCGGTCAGAGGCGCTGCAGTGACATCAGTTGATGCACTAAGATACCGCTCCCGATAAGAGCAATCGAGATATTCGGTGTTCGTAGTGAGTTGGAATATAGGTGATTATGAAGATTGTGAATATAAGAGTGGGGCGGAGTAGGGTGGGCGCACAGGTGGCGGATGGAGACAGAAATAAGAACGATCGAGATGATCGAGGTGATCCGGGTGATACGGGTTAATGGACCGATTTCAGAGATCGATGGGATCAAGAAAGCGGACGATTCCAGCAACCGGGATGACAAAAGGGCAATCAAGATATTCAGTGTTCATTGAGCTGGAATGAGGGTTTTTACGAATATAACGGTGGAGCGGAGGAGGGTGGGCTCAGAGGTGGCGGAGGAAGCTGGCAAAGATGAGGCGCTCGAGGTGATTCGGATGATTCGAGTGATAAGAGTGAATGGCCCGAGTGCGGTAATCGATGGGATCAAGAAAGCAGACGATTCCGGCAACCGGGTTGAAAAAGGGCAATAGAGATTTTTGGAGGGGTTCGGAGTGAGCTGGAATATGGGTGATTAGGGTGATTGCGAATGTAAGGGTGCCGCGCAGGACGGCGGGCGCACAGGTGACGGATGGGGAGGCACAACCGAGGTTATTCGGGTGATTGGGGACAATGGACCGATTGGAGCGATCGATGGGATCAAGAAAGCGGATGATTCTATGAACCGGGATGACGAAAGAGCAATCGCGATATTCGGAGCCAGAATATGGATGATAATGGTGATTGTGAATCTAAGGGTGATTAGGGTAATACAGATTACGTTGTTTCAGTAATCAGGATGATTTTATCAGAGTTATCGGGAAGAGATGAGGATAATACGGGGGGTTAGAATGATTGGAGTGATTGAGTGATTGGGGTCATTGAACAAGCGAAAGGAAGGGTCCGGGGATCAGGACAATCGAGAAGCAAAAAAGCAGCGATGAGGAGAAAAGTGTAGTTGGGTAATTGATGTGATGAGTGTGATCGGAAATAACGAGGTGATGTGGGTGATTATGGTGACGAGTTGATTACAGCAACTGAGAAGAACTTGGCAAACGAAACGACCTGCACGAAAAGAGAGCGACACGAGTCATAGCGGGCAATCAGATTCTTTTGGACAAACGCAGGGCCAGAGATGGCAGAGTGATTTGGGTAAATTGGGCGATGAACGCAATCCGAACGATCATGACGATCCAGGCAAGAGAGTGAAAGTAACATGACTTGAATAATTAAAAACAGATCAACTCCAGCCATCGTTCCAGTCTCATTTCTGCACTTTTACTATGTCATGTGCAATAAAGCGCTTGTAGGAGGACTAGGAGGGATGTTTTGCTAATTTGCTAATTAATTAGTAGTCCTGCTCGGTAAACTCCTTGATAACGATGTTTGGCAAGAGCTAATGTGACATTGTTAATGGTTTATATATCTCACCCGCCCACTCTTCCTCTCCCACTCTCTCCCTCTCTCTCTCATATACACACACACAGTGCTACTGGAATAAATATTTAATTTTTCCAAACATACCATTACATCTTCGATCGGAAACCCATCCGTGGAGGGGGGCGCCCCCGAGGAAAATGTCATAAAATATGTTTGTATCTGTAAAAATTTAATCAAATAGTCTACTAAACCTAAAAGTTTGTATTAAAAAATAAATAGGAAGTAATTATTAGGATAATTTTCCGGTGGGGAAGATCACCGCCATCCCCCGACAAAAAACATACACTATACTAACGGGACTAATAACTAAAGCAGTTGACGCGCCCGGAAACACGAAAAAAAATCAATCAATCAACGTTTCAATCCGCAAAAAAAATTGTTAATCAAATAGTCTATTGTATTAAAAAGCTTCAAATTAAAAATAAAGTAGTAAATCTTTAGGAGACGTTTTCCGGAGAGGGGCCCAAGACGATTGGCTCCGCTGTACGTCAATCCAGCCCTGTCTCCCGCCCCGTGTTCTGCTCTCCGCTCTCGTCCTGAGGCGTCGCTCGCCCTGCGCCGCGCCCGCTCGCGCCGGTTGTTTACGGCACTCACTCTCGGCCGAGCTGTATGTTACGGACGTGAAGCAACGACAATAAAGCGGCTCGCCGTGGAAAGTGCAAGCGTTCCGAGCGGCCGGTGCGTCGGCGAGTCACGCGCGCCGCGGCGGGCGTGAGGGGGAGGGGCACGGCAGCGTCGAGAGGGACGAGACGCGGCGGGGAGAGCGGGTACGGAATGAGTGGGACGGGGAGGGGGAGGGGCCGAGTGGAGCAGGTCGGGACGGCGAGAAGTGGGACGGAGCCTTGGCGGGGGAGGGGTGAAGCGGGACGAGTTGGGCGAGGCGGGGCAGGGAGCAGCGGGACGCTGCCAGAGGAGCAGGGAGGGAAAGAAGCAAGACGTGGCGGAACATGGGATAGAATGGCGGCGCAGCGGGGGAGGGGGCACGCCAGCGTCGAGAGGGACGAGACGCGGCGGGGAGAGCGCGTACGGAATGAGTGGGGGCGGGGAGGGGCCGAGTGGAGCAGGTCGGGACGGCGAGAAGTGGGACGGAGTCTTGGCGGGGGGGGGGTGAAGCGGGACGAGTTGGGCGAGGCGGGGTAAGGAACAACGGAACGCTGCCAGAGGAGCAGGGAGAGACGGAAAGAAGCAAGACGTGGTGGAACAGGACGGGATAGAATGGAGGGCTGAGAGGAGCAGGTCGGGACGGCGAAGAGCGGGATGGGGCCATGGCGGGGCCACGGCGGGGAAGGAAGCAGCGAGACGTTGCAGGGAGGAGAAGGGTCGGGCGGAATGATGCAACACAGGGCGGCTCGCGTTGGCAACGAATGCGGCGATCGGGGCGGTGAGATTTGCTGATGAAACTGACGCCTTATCATGCTCATAAAATCGACTTTTAAGAAAAAATCCCTTCACAAAAACGAAAACAATCTGGGCTGTCCAGCACTTGTCACGTCCTGGGTAATGTTGCTAATATTTCGACCACCAAACTAGGGAACTTCATTACGTGGAAGACGGTGATGCCAGTGGTAGCGCCGGCAAAAGATATCCGAGAGAGCGTCAACAAAATAAAATAAAGAACGGTATTTCGTGTCGTAACACGAAAAGAATATCAATGGCTCAGAACCAGACTCTTTTACGTCCAATTTTTTTTAACAAAATGAGATCTCTGTTTCATTGGGTTCTATGGTCCTGTGCATCAAACCAAATTGTAAACATTCCACTTCATAAGCTTGCAGAAAACTCATTCCATATTAACTCAGTCCTTACCCACTACATATAAACACTTTAAAACGCACTCCTGAAAAATGTAGGAAAATGGACTTAGAACAGACAAAATGAACTTAGAGCAGAATATGTCATTTCGTATTTCGCTGAAATGAACGTTAAGTAGTGCCGCGAGGCGCCGGGCGCGGGGCGAGATGGGACAGCGTGGGGCATCCCAAGCGTCGCTGCAAACACCGCGCCGCTTCATTGTACCATGGCCAACCGACGGCGAGTCCGAGGAGAAGGAGGAAGATGAGGAGAATGAGGAAGATGAGAATGAGGAAGAAGAGGAGAATGAGGAAGAGGAGAAGGAGAAGGAGGAAGTGGAGGAGAAGGAGAAAGAGGAAATGGAGGACAAAGAGGAGGATGAGGAGGAGGAGGAGGAGAATGATGATGAGGAGGAGGAGAGGGTGGAGGACGAAGAGGTTGGGAAAAGTCAGTCAGCCTTACGCAAGCCTCCGAAGACCCTCCTCCCGCCTCTGGACGAGTGCCACTCTTTCAACCAGACTTTATCCTAAGGATTCGGGTAAATAGGAGAATGTGTAGAGAGAACGAGACGAGAAAAGCATCCTGAAGAGAGAAGGGGAAGACAGAATAGAGAAAGAGTAAAACTTAAAGAAAAGAGAAAAAAGAAATAACAAAGGAGAGATCGGAAAGACGAGGAGGGAAATGAGGTGGAGAGAAAAGAAAGAAGAGAATGGAGGGAAAACAAGACGAGGAAGAGCAAAATTGCCCAGTACTGAATTCGAAACAAAGTGTAATTGAGAAAGAAAACAAGTTAAACTGGAAATATAATGAAATACCTAAAAGAAAAGGAGACTGTGAACCATGAAACCATACAGCTATAAAATATAAAATGAGAAAAATATATAAGAAAAAGTAGAAAGTATAACAACCGTAAATGAAAGAAAACACAAAGCGAATGTGGAAATAATTCTTTTCTGAAAGACCCATCGGGTCAACCAGACGTTTTATATGTTAAATCATTCTTTACAGACTTTCATTGAAGGGTATATTCGTTCATAAAGAACTATGCAAATAAATCAACCCATGCAAAAAACCAAAGTGACAAGTTTTCAGACTAGTTATAATGCGAAGAAAATATTGTATTCTAGAAATATATAATAGAATGCGGTGGGCTTCTATTGACTAGGAAGCCCTAATAACATTCAATTTTTTAAGGAATGTAGTTCACGAGATTGGTCAATTATTAACAATGAGTTTGCCAACTTTTCGGATTTCTTTAATTCCTTCCTCAAAGCTAAAGTATAAAAACAAAAACAAGGCATGAAGACATCTATTTTTTTTTTACATACACAAGATATATCTTAATAAACAAAAAAGTATAAAATATACTAATATATATTAGAAGGTGTATACATTTTATATTATTTTGTTTTTTCTTTATTTAGATGTATCGTGTCTTGTAAACCATTTTAGAAGTCTTCATGTCTTGTTTTTGTACTTTAGCCCTGATGAAGGTGTTAAAAAATTCCGAACCGTTGGCATTCATTTGTGAAACTAATTGTTTCATTGTTTATAATTGACCAATCCCGTGAACTACATCCCTTATTTCATCAGAGGTCGTGAATTCTACAATGGTCATTCGATTTTTTGCGACAGAAGCTTCGTCTCCGCAGCTTCCTCGTGTGTTGGAGCATGGGGCGAAGCGCGCAGGAATTCGGTGTGTGGAGAAAAACGGGACGGCGGCGGGGAATTGGCATTCATTTGTCTGCCGCAGCCTTTCTTTGGAAAAAGAAAACTCGGGCTCCGCTGCGAACGACTTGCCGCGAGAGCGGAAGTCGAGGTTGCGGCGAGCGGCGTGGAGAATCGAGACTCGCCGAGTCGGTTTTGCGGGCGGCAGTGCCGCCACAACTCTCGAAAATAGACAGATGGACAGGCGGACAAACTGACAGATGGAGTGACGAACTGTCTGACGGACGGACAAACGAGCAAAGTGACAGACTAACAGACTGGCAGACGAAGTTACAAAAATAAATTAAAAAACCTTTCTCGATATCAGGAACCCCAGTAATGTATATTTCCCACAAAATTTCGAGATTGATTCGTTTGTAGCGTTACATAACTTTCTGTGTAGTATATTAAAGTATACGATGAAGTATTGTTGTAGTTCATTTTCTCTGCTTTATACACCATTTAATTATTTATTTTACTACTTATATTACATTTCTTTATTCGCTTTATTGTAAATGGAGCGTCTTTAAGTGTACGTACACTGACGGGGTTAGGAAGATTTTCGTCACAAAACTGTAGGAAAGGGAGGGAGTCAAATGACTAAAAGTAGTCATTTGACTCCCTCCCTTTCCTACTAAAGAGTAGACTAACTCAAAATACTGCTATATATACTAAGTTCGAATACCGACGTCCTATCATACTAAGATATAATGCAATGTAGATATATGGATATACAGTAAATCACCTAAGATTGGAAGAACACTTTTCAATTTTTGTTTTGGTATTCCAATCCCGGTTAATTTCTTAGATGAACGAACTTGTAATCAGTAGATTGTTACAAGCCACCGAATCTCTTTCTTCTTTTCCCCGTTTCATCTCAATCATATGATTATTCAAAATTACTTGACTGAAAATTACTTGGTAGAAAATTAATTGATCTTATCTATGGAATCTTCTGTATTATCACATCTTTATGAATCTCTTACCGTCATAATGTACCAGGATTCAGAATGATGAGTTAAAAGGTTGCGAAAATGGCTTCTCGCCATCTCAAGACATGAACAAAAATAATAATTGACGATTGAAAATTTTCCTTTTGAAACTTTTTATGACTCTGCATCCCATTTAGCATATGCATTTTCGTTTTAACACTTACTTTACGACTCTCTTCAAACAGAAAGATCTTAGAAACGAAATTTCCGGACTTTCTTTGTAGTTAACGTGTAAAGAAACGGTTAGTGAGTACGGCTCACTCATCAGTCGGCAACTTTCTAGAGCCGAACCACAGTACCGATCAGCACGAAATTTCATATTGGGGTTACACACCAAAATAGTGGAACGGCTTATATTTCGTCAAGGTACCCTGAGAAGATCCGTTAGTCCATTCAGTTGCACCAGAAGAACGACCATTGCACAAAATGAGGCACCGTTTAACAATTACCTGTATCCAGGGAAAGGCATTGAGGAATGACTCACACCGTCGTAGTTTACGCACGTAAGAGATTAAATGACCTCATCGATTTGCAACAGATCTCGGCCATTCATGACAAAAGAGGAAAAACGGTCAATATGCTTTAACAAGTAGTGGACCATGAATCAACTTAACTCAAAGATTCAAAAAATATATTTGCAGGTGCAAAATAGAAAAAACTACAGCTGCTACTAGAGTACATTCTTTATCGCATTATATGGAACTTTTGCAATTTTCGAACTTTCAGAGAGTTCAACGAAAATGGAACCTGATTTTAAACTGGTACATTGCTCTATTGGAGAAATAATTTTTAAAAAATTCTATATCGTCTAATTTAATGATCTGTCTTTGAAGAACAGATTTCATTAAGAAAACAAAACTCAATAGTGGTATGACGCCGAAAAAAAAGTTACAACATGTTGCAATATCCGAGAAAAATGTAATTCGAAAATTTGTAGGCCTTTTTGAAAAATATTTGAATTTTTTTTATGATTTCATGTAGAGTACCTACCCCCAAAATGAAAATAACCGCGTCAAAGTCGCAGGTCCTCGAGTTTGGCGAGATTAATAATAGAATATCAATTTTGGAGAAATTCGTCTGAATGGTTTAGGCGGCTGCATTAACCACAGAAAGGCGATTTGTCGTGAACCGATTTTTCGATATCAAAAACCTACAAAATGTGGATTTTGACTACACACTTCAGAGGATGGAATTTACTACACGAAGTAACAACATTTGTTCACCTTTTCGATATCGTAGACGCAAAATCAAGTTTTTCCGATGAAAAATCGCTACTTTCCGCTGCAGCATTACATTACTTTCTCCCTACTACGTAAATGCGTAATATGGGAGAAAGTAAAATAATGAAATATTTTCATAATAATTTGATTTCATAAAATGCAAAGTCAGATGTGTTACATTTGTTGTGAATTGTTCATAGGCACAACCTTAAAATTCATGATGGTATCTATGTTTCCTTGACGTCAGCATTCTCTATTCAAAATATCAACTTCAGCAATAACCGAACATTTAAAAGTCCTTTTTTTGTTCTCAGAAGAACAAAAACTTTGCATATATAACATTTGCATAAATAACATATACGTTATAAAGGATTTTTTAATGAAATGGAAGTACATTTTAAGCAAAAATCCATAATTTATAAGTAAATGTTATAATTTATATTCAGTTGCAGAAACTGGACAACACTAAATACCCTGAATTATGTATCAGAGTACACAACTAAACTACTTTTCGATTTACTCTCCTGTCACATTTCAAATTTCAAGTTGTGCCATTGAAATATATGTAAATAAAATTATTGTTGAGCTCACTAATATCATGGAAGCTTCGTTTCAAAGTTATCATTTTCTGTTTTCAGTCTTTAGAATAAACTAGAAAGCAGAGAACTTGTCGAAGCAAATTGACACCGTTTCGCCGTTGAACAAAAAACTTCGGCTCTCTCCTTCGATTCGCGTTCGGAGTCGTGAACGACTTGCCCCACTAGGAATCCCGAGAGCGAAGATCTTCCTATTGCCTCTCTTTGTACGTCGTGGTTCGTCTTTTCGTCATGCACGGTTGCTTTCGGCATTTGCCACGAGCTTGCTTTGTTTCTAAAGTCTCTAAGTCAATTTATGTCGAAAGGATGACGCGATTATTACAGACGTAGAAAACAGAAATGTCACTGGATCAAATAAATTCTATATTGCTACGAAGAGATCTTCGAAAATAGTAGTTACCAATTCGAGCTTCTTCCGAGATCATAAGATCTATTTTATTGTAATAGCTGGAGGAACCAAACTGCAATTTCCTGGATATTGAACGGTGTGTTGGTTCCAATTTTTCACTGAGACAATGTAAGTGTTAATAACAACCCTCTAAAATGCAGGTAGGTTTTTATAGCCAAGTACATTTCTATACTTATACTCTCATTGTACAGAATGAAGGAATATTGTGTTTATATTATTGTGATTCCTTCATCTTTCAAAGGCCAAATAAGTGCAAGTCATCGTTGATCAACTGAGGTTCTTCAAATCTCGCCTCTAGGATGCACATTCTTCGCCGTTAATATATTGTTTAATGCCATATGTTTCATTTAATTGCATGGTTTTATACGTAAGTTATCGATTCAATAACTTCATGTGCATTTTTTTTAGTAATACATAAAAAATTATAATACAGCCGTTTGTTGATTGAACACCTGTATTGAATTACTTATTTCTTCATCTCTCGTGTACCTCAACAGAAATTTCTTATGCACAATGTAAAATATTTATTCAATGTATTACTATTAATTAAGATTCATGCAAACAATAGTATTTAGAAATATGAGTTAAAATAAGAAGATATAAAGACATGTTATTGCGAACGTCGCTTGCTTTTAAGAGATATTGTACGAATTATATTATTATTATTAATAATATATTATTATTATTATTAATATATTATTATTATTATTATTATTATTATTATTACCTACAGAGAACTGTTCCTTTCTCTCCTACTATAGGGGGTTCTCAGCACATTCAATGCACCCACAGCAAGTGCTACTCTCCCCTCTGCAGTCTTCTCTTTTTGTCTTCTTTGCTGTCATCTCTCTCTCTTTTCACTCCCAATCGGTGAGGCCGTTAAGTGGGTCGTGCCGAAAAACACGTAGACAAGGTACACTTTCTATCCCCTTCTCCATTTTCATAACCTCAAGGCCGATTTAGTAGCGCACGTGGACGCGACCGCCGCCGCTAAAATCACGCTAATGAGACGCTAAGTGAACGCTAAGTGCGCTAAACGCAAGTCGCCAACGCCAGGCCGTCCCGGGATTGCGATGAGCTATGGCGCATCTCGTGTATAGTTTGTAGAAACATTCCAATACATTCGCTCCTTAGGACATCTACAATTTTATTTCCGAAATTCTATGTACTGGTATATCGGTAATGTATACGATACTAGAACTAGTTTTGTTATTGATATTGGGGACTTTAAACTCGGCGTAGAGAACATGCGATCAATACTGGCGAATGCTATGCTGAACTTAAAGCCCCTATAGCTATAATATATTTATATAATAAACGGATTAACATTTTTATCGGTCACATACGTCTTTAACCTCTGTTAACATTCAACTGTACAGGTTTGTTAAGTGCACGTATGTACTTACGTGCACTTGTATGTTAAGAAATTTAACATTCTTAGCAATGGGCTTTAACATCCTTAGCAACGTAAGTAAACAACCATCGCAAGTAAAATATTTGTTTAAAAAACAGGCTATGTACAAAACAAATCAGAGTCAAACAATAAAGAATAAAAGTAACTCATTATTTTTTTTGATAATTATTTTGAATTATAATATTATTAATAGAATAATTAGAACATTTATAATAGGTAAATTAAACTCATTTTCCTGGCACTTCACCAAATGAAACTCTTCTCCGGTAATCATATTTCCTGACGCTGGTGAAGGTGTCGCCATTGGAAGTCAAAGCGCCAACTTCTTCCGAACGTCATTTCTTTAGGTATCTAGGTTCAGGAGAATTATTGGCATCCATCTTTCTCGAATTATGGTAAACGAATATTGTTTAAATAGATGTATCGCAAGCAACACCCCACAATATCGTACTAACATGCCGCAGCAACAAAATTCATTTGTTTACTATCGCAGTGATGTAAATTTGTCCGTAAATTGTTAGATTTTATGGTGACCGATAAAATGCTGAACATACCACGAAATGTTACAGTGTTATTACTGCCTAGTCCAAATTAAAAATCTCGGCTCCGCTACGCTCCGTCTCGGTTTCTAATTTTGGGTCTTTGCAATAATAACAACCATAACAATTCTACGTATGTTAATAGCTGTAAAGTTCTTTGTGGAATCCCCAAGCGTGTATTTTTCGTTGCATTACATTTGTCACTTGAAGTAGTAGGTTGTAAAGGAGAGGGCCTTGTTTGGCATCACTGCCTCGATGAGAATGTTCTCCAATCTAAACGTAAGACGTGCATAGTCATTTTCGCAAATCCTTTAACAACGGAAGCGCTCTGCACGGCCCGAAAGACTGAAGCAAACTGGGAATGGCACACAGGTGCTGTAAGGGCACATCCTTCCCGTGCTGTCTACAAAACGAGCTGCTGGAATAAATTTGTTTCGGCTTTTATGATGATAATCCTGAGAAGTTACGAAACGGTTGTGTTGCATCACAGTAGTATTCGAAGGGTTAATGAGATTCTTGTGCCGGGCTTGAAGCATTGTCTGTGGATTCTAGGCCATTCTAATAGAGGTTACTAGTGTCTTGTCTCCGTCGAGAAGAGATCAGGGAGGAAAGAAAGAGGAATGATATTATAGTTGGAATACAGTTTATGGAATCGTACGTATGCTCATTGGATATACCGGTAGCGGTAGCTCAGTGCATCAACTGATGTCACTGCAGCGCCTCTGACCGGGAGGTCCTAGGCTCGAGTCCTGACGGCGGCAGGATTTTCGACACTAGCTTTTCAGCTAGGTCGAATTCAGTCGCTGTCTGGAGGATAATTCTAGCGACCGGCTGCTCTGATCGGTAGTTTTCCGTGGTTTCTCCGATCAACACCAGACAAATGCCGGAGCAGTACCCTATCAAACGGGCCACGGACCGCGCGCGATCTGTCCTTCCCATTCCTTGTCCTATCCTCTCCTCTTACTTACAGACACTTGCACTAACATGCACTACACTACCACATATTCCGGGAGACCGGTCGGGAGCTTAGAGCTCGTCCCGGCTGGGGCGGTGCCCCGCTGGTGGGAGAGTCCTGGTTAGGGGGAAACCCCATTAGCCGACGGTAGGTCGGCGCCGAATCTCGCCATTCGGTGAGGGAAGATCACCGCCATCTCCCGAGAAAAAACATGCACTACACTAACGGGACTAATGACCGAAGCAGTTGACGCGCCCGGAAACACGAAAAAATCAATCAATCATTGGATATTTTACTACGCCGATTAGAATGAATGACTAAGAGATATTAACATTGAGCTCTAGTAAACTGTATTCGTAAGGATAAATTCTAGTTTAGTTGAAAGTAGCATCAGGAAAAATAACGCTGTACAAAACCACACAAAATGATATCCCAAAAGTGGCACGCACACTGCTCAAGTACGACAAATGAAATGCTCTCGTATAACACTGCAATAAATTAAATATTTTAACAAAATGAGTCTTCGTGAATACTAGAGTATGGTAGATTATATTTGGATACACTGTTCAACAGTTCTTTACACATCAATAATATGAAAATAGTTACTGTTCCATAACTCAATACGTAATACTAGTAAATATTTAATGGCGGACCGCCGTTTCCTTGGAGTTCTGCGGTCGCATGACGTCCGCTGTTGCAAACAGTAACACACTGAGAATGAGATTTCAATCGGTACGCGCAGTAAGAGAACACAATCAAATATCTGCATTTTTGAGTCCAAATCGAAACTGTAGCATTATTTTTGGATTTTCCCGAGTTTCTCGATATCTAATGACTCTATAAACACAAATCTCGGCGGGAGGCTGCATAGTTGTCTTGAAATTGCTGCACGGATTATAAATTAGTAGTATTACTGCAATGAAGATTAAATAATTACCTTGCTTCAAATGGTTAGTGATTGCATTACATTATTACTCTATAAACATTAATCTTATTTCACAGTTCAAAAGATTCACTAAAAAAGTTTATGAAAAAGTATTCTGTATTAATGACATGCTTGTGAAATAGCTTTAAAAACTTCCTCCAAGCCAATTTAAAGTAAAATTTTACATTGAAAGGGTCAGTAAGAAACGCGCTACTCTAATGCAGCTTTACGAGGCGTTCACTTCATTCATGAATTAATAATAATTCATTAGTTTCGTGGGCACACGCAAATTGAAGTAGAACCATGAAAATCAGTAATGCTTTAGCCGTCCATCTTAGGAGAAGGTAAAAACGTAATATTGAATGAAACGTAGACTGATCAGAAAACATCGAAGTAGGCTTGACAAAAATACTCAAATTGAGGCTTATGACTTTACGTTGATGAACCTTCCAATTCAGTAATTCAATGTATTCATCAGAAAAAAATCGTAGATCCCGTAATATCACTACGCAAAACTGTAAGCTCCATTGATGTGAAAACTTTGTATCGAAAGAACTGACGGATTATCTCTTAGTTCCTTTCTCTTTTTCCTTTCATGAGCGCTCATTCGTACAATTATGAAAGCAACGAAATGTGACGTTCAAACTTTCGCAAGTGCTGGAAGTGACGCGTCCGTTTCGAAATACTGCTACACAAGACTGTCAGGGATTTTCATTGTTACAAATTTATGGCGGACGTTTTCACTCACTCTTACTCAGATCTCAATTGCTTTGTTTGCTGCTGTATTGGATCGAATCCCGCTTTAAAGAGATCTACGTCGGAAACGAGCGTCATCGATTGGTGATTTCCTGCAACACTTCACGGGTCTATCGTGTTCACTTCCACTTCGTTCTGCCTTTATATAGAAATTCTTCCTTTCACAATACCTATTTCCCATTCACCGGTCACACCCTGTTGACTTCTCAGAAATGCATTACAAAGTTGATGTCGGTGATTGGCGGAAATCTCAACGCAAATTCGTGCTATAATGCGCAGTATAAGACAATAGGACAATATAAAAGATAATGACAGTTTTTTCAGCATTTCTTTCCTTATACATTTTGCTCTGTCATTGTCACATACACTTCTTCAAAGGAACGTGTAGGAAAGTCGTAAGAGGGTGACGAAGACCGTCGCTTAGTGTTTGCCCTTTCGCCTGTAAAGCATTCTCACGACGCCGTTCAAGAGGGAGGGTCTGTACGTGCTTTCAAGAGGTAGCTACGTCCGTCGTAATTCAGCTAATTGATATTTTAATGTTCATCATCAGAAGAAAATTGGCATCCTTGTAATTTTAGTGGGCGTTGACAATAATAGGAATAAACATGCCTCCTTTAATGTGGGTGCTTACAAGTATCGTTGGGGATGCCAACCAGCGATTTAGGAGAAAACCTGTGAATTGTGAGAAGTATACCGTCTATTGGAGGAAATAGCATACTATGTATTAGGTAACTTCGAACTTTTTGAAAACATCAGCACTTTCAATGACGAGATACATTCAAAAAGTAAGTTTCCCTCGGTCCTTAGGATAGGCCATACGGTCAACCACACATGGCTCGCACACAGCAGATCTGCAGCCCTTCCACTTGGCGGTGATTGACCATCCACCCTATAGTCTGGATCTCAACACCAGAGATTTTAGGTATAATTTATAGGAAACTGTAAAGAACCATACATTATAAAGAAACATACACAAAAAATTCTGAATAATGTAATATCATAAAACATATTACATTTTTCAAAATTAAGAAATGCGTTATAAGCAATTGCAAAAAATATGTTTTGCATACTTGTTGCAACAAATATTAGCAGTTATAAATAGGGTTTGAAGCTGTTAGCCGTAATAAACCTGTATGAAAAACCGTGAAAACTGTTGCGAGTTACTACACTGAGCCACAAGAAAACAGATATAACGACTTTCAAATTCAGGTACTGTTTATAAATTTTCATTGCTGATTATTCGTAAATCGTAATTTGTAACTTCTGCTGTTAAACTTCCTGTTACACATACGAACAGGAACTTTTACCTTGAAAAGAAGTTTCATATACAGGGACGGGACTTATCCATTGCACATCATAGTCAGAAACTTGAACCTTTGACATTCCTTGCATGATTGTTTACGCGAGAATTCAAAAAGTAAGTTTGAATGTAGTTTGAGTTTGAAAGTACGATGCGCGAAGTGGCAACAATGCTCGTCATACGCGCTGTACTGATATCAAATGCTTGTCCGCGGTATAGCTTTACGCTCCGAATGTCCAAACCACTCAGCTCATTCGAATGCATGCCGTGCGCAAGAGTCTTAGGAAGTCACGTTCCTACGAAAGATACACGACCACCGATAACTCATCTTGGTGCAGAAACACCGAATCAGAATTTAAAACTATGAGCCCATTTACATCACCACTCGTGGTTCTGAACGGTTAGCAACTAAAATCGGACATTTGGTGTATCATGTCAAAAACGTTGGTTTCATATCGTTGAGAAACCTAGATTCGCACAATTGATTGATTTTTTCGTGTTTCCGGGCGCGTCAACAACTTTGGTCCCGTTAGTGTAGTGCATGTTGTTTTTTCTCGGGAGATGGCAGTGATCTCCCCCTCTGGATGGTGAGATCCGGCGCCGACCTAGTGGGGTTTCCTCCT